>VWYK01074808.1:310-22515 GCA_013399775.1 Semnornis frantzii
GTGAATGCCAAATGATGAACAGGAAATCAGTGAAGGTGCAAGAAGATGTCAACTTGTTCTTTCACACCATTCTCAAGAGAAAAAACATGAAGATGCCCCAGGAGGAACCTGTGACCCTAGGAAGGACCAGTTATCAGAATTCCAGAAGCATACAGACTCTTAGCTTGTTTTTATCTGTAAGCTGACCTCTCTTTGTACTAACTGCATTGTCTGCACCAACAATGTACGCTTTGTTAACTGGGTACATAGATTAAGCCATAAAAGCTCCTTACCTCCCAGGGAGGTTTTACAATGTATTTATGATTTTGGTCATAAGTGTCCTTTGCAGGCACTTCAAGATGTGTTTTAGCATGCTATATACAATTCTGTATATTTAGTTTTCCTGAGATTATTTTATATTTTTATAACAATTGATTCCTCTAATTTAATTATTTATTGTATTTCTGTGGATGGAATGTTCATAAGGAGGACTATGTGATGCGATTTATTTATATGCCTGGGATATTAAATAATTTTATCTAATACAATTTTCTCTTTTTCTTTGTTTTAAAAACTCTTTCTACCCTGCCAGTACCCCGTAAGACCCCTCAGTGACCTTTTACTAACGTACAGTTGTAGATTTTAGCAGATAACACATTAAGTTTATCTTCCCCCTGTTCTTATAAAACCATTAATAAGGAAACATTAGTTTTTAAAAGTTTTTCCCATCTCACCTGAAAATCTTTTTTGAACACTGTTTTTTCCAGCCTAATAAATTGCTTTTGGCAAACTCATAGCAGGTTCAATCACGTCACCTAAATTTCTTCATATTGAGATGAACAAAAAAATCAGGTAACTTGATGTCTGAGAGTACACAGAAAACAGTTAAACACCTGAAAAAATCCAGAAGTAAGTTAGCCCATCTGGTTTGCACCGTTCTCTCTCCTGGTCTTCTGTATTACTTTGAAAGGTCAATCCTTTCCCATATCCCAATTTGATACGATGGGTTGAAGTTCTCTATGAAGTTTGGCTCTTACATAAAGATTTTATCGTTTACAAAAATGCCTTTTCCTTAAATTGTTAACAAAAATCAGACTTTGTTTCAACAAATGAATGCACAGTTCTAACAAAAGCAACAACTAAACTGCTGAACAGCTATTTGTTCCCTTTTCAGTTGTTCAGAAAACACTCACTCAACTAAGTATCTCTTCCTATTATGTTTCCTGCCATCACACACCTGAGTTTGTTGGGTCTGATTTTCTTACTAAAAAAAGAAAAAAAATTCTTCAAACATTGTAACAACAAATGGGAAGTGAGACAAAACACTAGAGACTTCAAACAATGATGCATCCAGGACAGAGGAGCACGTGCAGGACAATGCTACTCTGATCCTTCTCCTAGAAGAGCAGTCTGCTTTGCCCAGTAGTTATTTTCCTCTTGAAAACAGAGCCAGGAGACTGACTCCCAAGCAGCTTGATGTGCCAGTTGCCTTCTGTTGGCTCCCCAATAGTTCGGTGGAGGCAAACACCTAAGTGAGGAATCTATAACAGCCTGTAAAATTGTCTGAAAGGAAGAGCAAAAGCATAGGGTCTAATCCAAATATTCTCTCCTATCCTTGCCCACAAGAAACAGTAGGAGTCAGGTATACTGGGATTCACTCAGAATTAACCATCAGTGAAATCCTGTACACTCACTGAAGAGACACCAACATAATCAATAAGACATACCACTTCAAACTAGGTATTTAATACAGGCAGGGAAAAAAAAGAGTCAGGGAATATTTTTCACTTGGCTAACTATGTATTTGATGCCTATTACTAGATATGACAAATCTCACTCAAACTGCTTAGGATTTAGATGCGAGGTAAAACATCTGGAATATTCTCTGCAGCTGAAGCAGTGCCACAGAACTACAGAATGCTAGGGTTCTCTTAAGTGGACTCAGGCCAAACTACCACCAAAGGGACCTGTGACGGTTTGGGAGTTCCCTGCCCCACCACCCCACCCCCCCCTTTGTAAGATGACCCAGACTAAAACTCAGCCGGCTGGAAGTTAAGGACTGAAGCTCTATTTACAGCTTAGCACAATGTACAAGCAGAGATATATACTATATAGAGGAATATTTACAGACATAGACAAGGTAAAGGTAATACAGAAACACAACTCCCCTCCCAGAAATCAGAGACCCCAGGCGGGGCTCCCAACCACCCTTCCACCTTCTCCCCACCCCTACACCTTACCCCAAGCTTTGCCTTACGCACAAGGAGAATTTTGAGGATCGGCCAGGGGGGATTACAAGGAAAGTGGTTAGTGAAATTAATTGGCAGAGAGGAGAAGCCAGAAGCTGCAAGGTTGAGACGCTGTGCCCTGTGACACAGACTGGCAGCTCGAGACACTGTCTTATCTTTATGTTTTGGGTTCTTATTCCTAAACATCTCGGCAAGCCTATGAGTGAAGTAGACATCACCACTGTTTCCTTTTTACAGCCTACAGTATAATTTTCTCTATTAAAATATTCCAATTAGCCCAAGCCAGCACAGGACCTTGAAGCATCATCTAGTCCAACCTCTTTGCTTGCGAAGAACCACATAGAGCAGGTCATACAGGAATGCATCCAGACAGGCTCCAGAAAAGTCAACACTCACCACCTCTCTGGGCAGTGTATTTGCTAAATGTACTATAGCCTCCCTTTCATGGTACATATATTTAACTCTGCACATACGCACTTCTTTTATTTCTTTCTACAGCGACAATGGCATTAGAAAACATTTGGATTAGACTGTACTGCATACAGTTCTGGAGCCCCCAGCACAGGAAGGACATTCAAGAGTTGGAGTCAGTCCAGAGGAGGACCACGAAGATTCTCAGAGGGCTGGAGCAGCTCTCCTATGAGGACAGGCTGAAAGAGTTGGGGCTCTGCAGCCTGGAAAAGAGAAGGCTTCCAGAACACCTTATAGTAATCTTCCAGTATCTGAAGGGAGCCTACAGGAAGGCTGGGGAGGGACTATTGACAAGGTCTTGTAATGACAGAACAAGGGGCAATGGATTTAAACTGGCAGAGGGGAGATTGAAACTGGATGTTAGGAGGAAGTTCTTTACAGTGAGTTTGGTGAGGCACTGGCACAGGTTGCCCAGGGAGGCTATGGATGCTCCCTCCCTGGAGGTGTTCAAGGCCAGGTTGGACAAGGCCTTGAGTGACCTGTACTAGTGGGAGGTGTCCCTGCCTATGGCAGGGGCTTGGAACTAGATGATCCTTGAGGTCCCTTCCAACCTTACCATTCTATGATTTCTTAGCCTTTAAAATCTAAGGAAAGAGAGAAATCAACACAGGTTACATATATAAATATGATTTCAGAAATACTATTGGTAGCTTATCTAACAGATTTTCTGCTGTGGACAACTGAGAGTGTTTAATATCTTTACAGTGCATCATAGGAAACCAACAGACCCTGAAGCCCTGCAACCAGGTTACTTGGTCTTCCTACATACATAGTTTGTGGCCTAGACATGTTCTCGTAACTTAAATTTCATCACTATAGACCAAATAAAATGTGAAGCAGACTGCTGAGAAGCTTTAACAGAAAGCTTTAGGCTTCCAGTACATTCATAAGTATCCTCTGGAACACAGCATATGCCACTTGGTATGGATATGTGCTGATGCAATAGAAAACAACATCGCTTCCTACACCAAAGACAACCGAGCTAATGCTAGAATGACTCGACTGTTAATCTCTGCTGACAAGGCTGGGCAGTTTTGCCCAAACTGACCGTGACATTTGTAGAGATGTACAAGAATCCCCTTTTAGACTGCAACATCTCCAACATGTTGGTTTGTACTGCACAGAAATGCCATGCTCTTTCACTCAAGAGGTTTTGTTATGCATCCTGCCTATTGTCCCACCAGGTCTCTGAGTGGGGAGCAAAAAAATCTCTCCTACAGTGTTTCTTGCTTGACACTTGTACTGATGATTCGTGGTTAAAAAAATAGAGCAAAGGCAAAAGAGAACACTTCCCAGTCGTGCACCTTCTTTGCACGAGTGCATGATCTGAATTGCTGTGCTGCCACCTGTTGATACCTGTGTGGAAACTCACAACAGTTGCAACTTGGAATCTGGAAGAGTCACTCCTGGCAGTATGCCCTGAGATACATTACAGCAGCAACAACTAAGTTCTTAGTTTGACCTTCTCCTGATGACAGAGATGAATATTTCCCAACGGTCGTCTCCTGTCCAACTGAACTACTGCTGTAAATTCATGAAGCGTATGTTTAAAACACCTACAGGGAACGCATCTGTAAAACTTCTACAAAACATGTCTATTTTCTTGGCTTCAGAAACGTTACAAACCCAAAAGAAAGCATGACTGTACAGAAAAGTTTACCTATCTTTGATGGAATCTTTGTTTCTCTGTTCTTAATTATTATTTTCTACATATTTATGTCTCATAGGACTTGACCACTTCACTGTCTATCTCACACATCTTTTCTACCACTCCACCCAAGTACCAGCAACAATTTACAGAGGATGAAGGGTTTACGTAATAGCTAAAACTTCTGTTGGACTTAAAGAGGATGAAGGTTACAAGTATGGCAATATGGAGTCACTCAGAAAACAGAAAAGTTAAAATTAAGGTAAGACAAACAGCTTAAAATAATTAACAATATGCGAAGGTCAAAGCAAACCACTATGTACAGGTGTTCAGAGGCTACACTTAGACAAGAAAAAAATACAGCTCACGAATTTGTGGCAGTCTCTGTATTCTGAAAAGCAAAGATTCATCTATGAAAGAGTATCATTACAACAAATCCAAAAGATTTTAATTTTTAAGCCACAGAAGTGAGGGGACCACTCACCAATTACATGCAACAGATGACAGAGTACATTTCACATAAAGCTTGTCTGATGTGTTGTGATAAGCTTCATCAGAGCTGCAGCTCTCTCCATCCTCCCTCCAACAAACAGAGACACAAAGAAGAAGAGGTCAAGACTGGAGCCAGTTTATACTGAGTGAGGTTGAATGGAAGACAGTATTTGCAGGGAGTGAAATACAGAACAATGTGTGAGGCTGGCACACCAAACCCAGCCTTTCACCACATCAATAAGCAACTCAAGGCGGCAAATGCCTTTACGAATGGCAAATGAACACACAGAAGTACAGATCAGATCACAACACAAGAGGGCAGCAAGCAACTTCAAAAGGAAAACAGAATTCCCCCTCTAGGTTTTATAAAAAAGAATCTATCAACTCTCAAATGTAGAGAAACGGTGTTTCAACAAGTAACTTTACTAGAAGAGCTACAATTCCCTCATTTCTGTAAACAGTTAGTGATCAAAAAAGGAGGTTGTGGATGACCCCTCCTTGGAGGGGTTACAAGGCCAGGTTGGAGGAGACTTGAGCAATCTGTTCTAGTGGAAGGTGCTCCTGCCTTGGGAGTAGAGAGGTTGCAACTAGATGATCTTTGGAAGTCTCTTCCAACCTAAACCATTCTATTATTCTTAGGAAGAAAATCCAACAGATTACCCGACAATGGTCCAAATTCAGCAAAACATATCTCATGAGTCCCAAAGAGAATTTTATTTAACAAAGAGCATAATGACTGCACACTTTTCATTCCAATAGGTTAAGAAATGAGGACAAGGAAGAATCATTAGGGAGAAAACATTATTTTACAGAATCATAGAATGGTTTAGGTTGGAAGGGACCTAAAAGATCATCCAGTTCCAATGCCCCATCAAAGGCAGGGACATCTCCCACTAGAACATGTTGCTCAAGGCCTCATCCAACCTGGCCTTGAACACCTCCAGGGAGGGAGCAGCCACAGCCTCCCTGGGCAACCTGTGCCAGTGTCTCACCACTCTCACTGCAAACAACTTTCTCCTAACATCCAGTTTCAGTCTCCCCTCTGCCAGTGTAAACCCACCGCCCCTTATCCTGTCATTGCAAGACCTCGTTAATAATCCCTCCCCAGCCTTCCTGTAGGCCCCCTTCAGATATTGGAAGGCTACTCTAAGGTCTCCTCAAAGCCTTCTCTTCTCCAGGCTGCAGATGCCCAACTCTCATAGCCTGTCCTCATAGAAGAGGTGTTCCAGCCCTCTGAGCATCTTTATGCATCCCTCTGATCACCTTTATGCACCAAGTGTCTGTAAAACCCACTATCATCGTGTTTCAGGACCTCACAAATGATTCACCTCTTCAGAATTACTACTATTCCTTATCCTTCCAACAGAGAAATAGGGTAGGCACAAAGTAATTAGCACTCCCAAAGCTTCATATGAAATCTGAAGACAGGCAGAGCACAAAGCAAAATGAATCCAGCTTTACCATCCCAGTATAAAGACAGGCAGGCATGACAGCCAGGGCGTACACACTAATCCTCATCCTCCCAACAGCTCACCTGCAACCTCAGCTGTGGTGAGATCACTGCTCTGTCCAACACTCCTGGCATCTACTTGGCACTGGGCTGCTCAATGCAGCCCTCAATACAGACACAGAGAACAACTTCACCTGAGTCTGTTAATGATGAACCAGTATCTGCCTTTTAAACACGTGTCCTTCCCAAGCAGGGATGTCCTGCATCAGACTTTCTCAGAAAGGACATTGTACAACGCAAATTCAAAGGCGGACTGAGATGGGAATTTTCCATTTGTCCACTGGAGGATAACACTTGTGAAACAAGGTTTTCTTTTCAACTTTCATTGAAATGGTTTGGCAGAGCTTTAAACAAAACCCATTTCTCAGTTAAAAGATGGGAATGTTATTAAAAGCAAAAGCATGTGCACACTGACAGAGTAGAGAGTAGATTTCTGAGCTGGACATCCACCAGGGAAGTGACTGCTGGAGTTGGGGTCTAATCCCTGCTCTGCTTGATTTGACCTCTTCATGGATGTCATGCGTCCATACATGTGCCCCACCACGATGACAGAGGAGGTGCTTACTGAACAACTTTCTGACCACTATGGACTAGGCTTTCTCTTTCCTGACTGTTTTTTAATAAAATAGTTGAAAGGTTGCAAGATCATTTCAGTAATACAGAAGAAAAAAGGTCAAAATTGAAAAGTGATACTTCTGTGAGATGGGGAAATACTTGAACTACTTCTACCTGGTTCTCCTCACATTTATCTCAGTATTTGCAACAATTCTCTAGCAAATTTCCCAGGCTGACACATATGCCTTATGTAGCCTTTCAGTAAAAATCAGTGGGCAGCACAGTGGTGAAGGTCAGGTGAAGAGCAGCAGAGCTATTCAGCAAACATTAAACCCCTTTTATGGAATAAAAGAAACCACAGGTTGAGAAGTCATTGGGAGAACAAAAATGGATAATCATCTCATTTAAAACTTCTCCCTCCATGAAAGTTTCTGTCTGAGTACTGATCCATCAACAACCCCTTTTGCTATAAAAAAAACCACCCAAGGTGTTTTCCCAGCCCTCACAGATCTCCTCGTTTTCCACCAAAAGGAAGCATCGACACAAATTAATCACTTCAGTGAAACTGCTCTGCACCAACAGCCAGTTATCAGTACTCATGTGAGTTTGGACTATTCATGCTCAGGTTAAGCTAGAAAAAAAATAATTTATGCTTTAAAATAGACAATAAGCATTTTTTCAACTCCATTAATATAAATATAAAGCTTCACACATTTGGAACACAGAATTTCGTAATTCTCTTCATACGCTATGATCGAAATTGTGCTTCTTCCTGTTGCTCCACTTGAATGCTGATAGTACATAATACATTACCCAGACACACGTGGCCTGTTCCCATTGCACAGTGTGCCATGACCCTATTAACCCCTGAGATGGACAACTAAAAAAAACTTTTAAAAAAATCATGTTTATGTGCCAGATTTCACTTGTCACAGGCATACTCTTTTACTCCCTAATAGGTAGTGCTGAACTAATTAGAACATCCCACAGTGACAGGACTACACTGATAAATAAACAAAATAAAACCAGTGAGAAAGAGACGATGTTTAGCGTTAAATTGCAGAAGTTGGCAGAGCTTCAGTCACTGTGCAGCCAACATCATTTCAAATCCAGTATTCACCTTTTAAGCACCATCACCAGGCCCACACAGAGTCTAGGAACGCTGCTATAGTTACCTGCTCTTTCACCTTATCAACTCAATAATTAGTGCAGGAAAGCTACATTTATAATTATTTTTTACGAGAGATTTATGAGATCTTTCTAAGCTTGCTGTCTGGAGATGTGAGCTTTTACAGGGATAAACCCAAGTATTGTTACTAGGGAATATTTAAGACAGCACAGTGCTGACCTAGCTTTAAACACCACACACTGAATCCTACTGCAACGACAGCTGCAGAAACAGCAATTTGGTGCTGATTATCAACTGCATTTTCGGCATCCTTTCGATACTGAGGTTCTACAGCTCCAAATTCTCCCTTTTCACCACAACTATGGTAATGGACAAATAATCAGGTAAGAATTCATCATGGTGATGGGTTCTAGCATATGACCTTAAAAGAAGTCAGCCATTAAATCACAGACTTTTGATATCCAAAACTGTAACATTAAGTGGAGGCTTACTTGATGACAGCTGTTCCTGTCCATGTCCCGAAGTGTAGCTTCTTTCTGTCAACAGCCATGCAGTGTTCAGAACATAAAAGTTCTTAGATTAAGGGTTTCTGAGATTTGAGTAAATACAGACAGGCTTGAGAAGATTGCTACCCTGGTAAAAAGGCAGTGTGTGCTTCTTGACTCCTGTAAGCCAAAAAAGAAGCATGAAAGCAATTTTTTTATGACTTGGGATTTCAAGTTCCACAATTTTAAACTTACCTGCCTCTGATCTCTGCAATTCTGGCCTCAGGCAGCAATGTTGTTTTTCATCTGCCTGCATCTGCATCGCCTTCATTCAACGCCTAACAAGGCAACGAGTTCCCAAGATAAAAGTAACGCTTTACAAAACAAGGCTTAGCAAGCAGTCCATGGAATAGGGGATCACAGCAACCATACAGGTATTTGGGAAGTGCCCAACAGTTAACAGAACATGCTGTATCTCACAGTCTCTGGCTGAAAGGCTACAAGCGCATGGCACCCTTGGCTTTGCAGGAACACTTTGCTATAGCCTAACTAGAAAGTTAGCAGCCTTAATGGCAGACACTGTCACAGTGCTCCTTTAAATTGCCCTCCTCCCATCTGTCTGATGGTGGTTCTACTGGTTCATTCCTTCCATTCTCAGCAGCAAGCAACTTCTTCATGTAACCCTCTGACTGTCTAGCTCTCTCAAATGGATTCCAGACTACCGTCTCTGGCCTATCTCCTACAATATCTGGTCCTTTAGCATGAAAGAGCAAAGAGCAGCAGACTCATGAGTTGTGAGGTGCATCACAGTGCAACTGTTTTGTAACAGCCCGTAGTCTTCTGCTTATCTCCTTTCTGGAGACATCAGTACATCAAAACCTGGTACAAATAGCATGCAGAAGTCCACTGACAAACCTCACTTTAGCTCATCTGAGGGCACTGGAATCAATTCTCCCATTCCTCTCTCCTGTAAATTCACTGAGAAAACACTAAAACGTTACTAGCACAATATATTGATAAACTGAAATAAATACACAGAAGACATGACTTCCTCAATGTGCAGCAATCAGGGGGCATGATTACTCAAGAGCAGGGCCAACCTTCACTGAAAGCAGAGGGATCCAACCCCACCTCTTCTGGCAGGTGCATCATACCAGAAGAGAATATGCAGCCTACATCTTGTATATGACATACACTCAGAGAGCAGACAGATGAGGAGGCACCAGCAGATGGTGCCCCACAACAGGTACTGTATCATCTCCTGGGGTTTACTGAGAACCCTGCACCAGCAAAACCTCAGCAGAAATTACTTCCTCTGCACAGCGCTCTCAGTGTTCAACATCCCTGAACATCAAGAGCAAATAATTTCAGTTTCCATAATTAACAATTTCAAAAATACCAATTCATTTAATTAAAAACAAACCTTTTATTAAGAAAATTAATGACAGGAAAAGCTTACAAACAACAAAGTTCCTTTACAAGAAATCCTTCAGAGAAAGTGACTAATGTACCTGTACTTTTTAAATATATAATTAAACATTGAGTCAAGGCCTACTCATTTTCTCACTCTGATTTTTTTCTCGTTTTTTTTCTCTTTGCAGTCTTTCAACCATTTTCTGGATGGAAAAAAACATCAGGTTAGTTTCTGAACACAAGTAAAAGTCCTTTCACTTCTACTTAGAATTCAGGACTCTCACAAGCACCGCAGTGTTAAGAGGCCCCATGCACCACAATGTCTGTAGCAGCGAGAGTAATGTTTTTCATTTTCTGTGCCCAGCATGGCACATCTGGTGTTCTCCCAGTGAGCTTGGTCTTGCTGTTTGGCTATTTCCCCTTTGCTTCTATTGATTGACAACCTCACATCTTTCTGAGAGCCAGTTGTCTCCTGTCTCTCACGCTGCCCCAGAACCCACCAGGCATTCCTCCACGTCTTTTTCCCACCCTGCTGGTCTTGCACCATTTCCTCTTCTAGTCTTAGCTGTTCTCCCTCAACTCTTCACTACTACACCCCATTACCTGTCCAAGGCTGCTCTCCTCTGCAGCCAGGGCTGGCTCAGGTGCTCTCTGCATCTCTATTGGGCTCAAGGAACTCCACAAGTAGAATATGAACATCTTATTTTTCAACTCACTGGCCTTCAAAAAAGTTCAATACAACTTTTTCCTGGTGCTAAATTATTCCTGGACAGAGAGAAAGTGTAAAGAAATCTGGGGAAAACAACAAACTTTTTTTCTTTCTTGTTTCAGGAAGTAGGTATCTTTAGGCTTTTAAAAGGTTTAACTTTAAATTATAGGCTACCTGAAAATACTCTTTAAGAATAACACAAATGGAAACATGAAGAATTAAAAATATTTACACAATGTTTTAAAGTCTGACGAGTCAGTCAGTCATCTTCCTTTTTTGAGAAGAATTCACCCAGATAATGTAAACATGAATATATTAGTATAATCATGCAATAACACAATACTTCATTCCCAATTTTTCTAAGTGGCAGACCCATTCTTGCTTTCCTTTTCAAATACTGGAGAGCAGACATCCCAATGCTATCAATCATTCATCGGGACCAAGAAAACTGCACATACATTTCACGCAGCAACTATGTTTTAGTAACAGATGAACTCTAAGCAGCTTTTCAAGCCAGACAATGTGTAAGTACGTATAAATAGCTTGACTATCAAGAGCAAGGTCATGTCAGAGATATTGGTTAAATTCAGCTATGGTGAGTGTTTTTCACTTGCACGACTTTAAATTTGCCTCTTACGATCTGCATTCTGAAAAAATATACATTCCATAAACAACTCAATTAAGCCCCATTGGGTTTATTAGGTTACACAGCAACTCAAACAGCAAAACTGACAAAAAATCTCCATGTCCTGAACTTTCTATTTTAACTATATTATCAAATCTTCCTGTTGCAAAATCCCATATGCCTACACCCATGTTCTTTCCATTTCATTCACTCATTATTAAAACTGACATTCTACTTCATAAAAGTCATCAGTTTACAAGTGAATATTCTTAAATACAGGAATTTCCCAACACCTTGCTATTGGTAGAAACTCATTTGCTTCCATACAGATAGCACACCACAGAGACACACTCAACCTTGTACTACTATTTTCACTGATTTAGCTGCTGGCATTTCAGAAACCCGTTTCACCCTGGCTCTCCAACTCCACACAAGGAAAATGGGAAAACCACTACTAATTTTCTTTGTAAAATTTGATCAGATGTACTAATTAACACTGCCACTCAAGAGTTGGGTATTATTATGGAACATCAGGAATAAGCAGGTAAAAGAAGTTACCTATACAACATAAAAAGCAGACAGTATTGTGTTTACTCTTTGCCTAGTTCAACACTAACTCCTTTGCAGCCACGGCTACAGCACTGATTGATTTGCCTCCCACCATCAAGCGTTTGGTAAACATACAGAAAGACTATGTCTTTTCACTTTCTTAACTTTCAGTTTTAATATTAGATGGCCTAGGTAATATTAAGTCATCATCAGGTAAAAACAAGTAGGAAAATGAACATGTGCATCTAAAGAGTTAAGGATGCTTTTGCTAATGTTTTTGTTGCATATTTTTGCTTCCTGTTTAACATCAGAAATTTGTCTCCCCCAGATCTTGGTTTCATGCTTGGTCTTTTTCCTAGGCATTTACATGGAACCTTTTGACATTTTTGTTTAGCTATATATAGCTAAGATATCTGGAGGTACAGTAGTAACAGTTCTCTGTGAGCTGTATCATAAAATATTGTCCTAAAACATTCCTCCAATTTCTCTGAACACAGAATCCAAATGTATAGATTTTCAGGGACACCAGACTTCATTTATTTCAGGCAGTAACTGGAGAATCAAGTCTTGCAGAAACAAGCCATTTCCTTTCTCGTTCCCTAGGGACTAACCATACACACAAGGGACAGAGACAATCCATTACACAATCCCTAATTATAAGGCCAACTCCCATTCAATCAGCAGAGTTTGACCAAGAGCACCTTGCAGTGCTTCATTCTGCTTGCTAGAACTCTCTTCCGACCTTTGCGCTAATGTGGGTTTTTTCCTCTTTTCAAATTATGACTGTATGGACTCCACCACATACAACTGGCTGAACAGATACAGTATGAATGACTTCAGTGTACACAAGAAATTTGCAGCACTCTTAACAATGGGTTATTCTGCTTATCTCTAAGATCATGCAAATACCCCTGCTAATCAAAAGCTGCTCAGAAAGAGGTTGGGAATCCAAATTAGAAAACCCTTCTTCTCTCTGCCTTCACTGTATGTCTTAGGACATTTCCTTGGAAAAGGCAGTGAAGACTCCACATTCACAGCTTTTAGGAAGAATTATAATGAGTGTATGAGAAAGCCATGGGAGGGACAGAAAGAGACCAGCAACAGAGCTTCAAACCTCTTAATGCTTATGTTAAAGCAGAAGGCATTGCATGTTTGAGATGTCATTGTAAAAACTTCTGAGAAACAAAGACCTTTTTAGTCCTTAAACATTATAACAACCTTCAGATCATGTACTCTTTCTTCTGGGGCCATGAACTAAAATTTAACATTGGACCTTGACAGATACATCCCCAGTTCCTACTTAAAAGGATCACTGATGGAGTATACGAAGTTCTACACATGACTCTGGAAGATCACTGCCTGGCTGCTAAAGCAGCATGGTGGTGAAACCTGGACAATTAATCACATCTTAAATACTGTTGTCTAAAACATTTTTCATCCTGGTCTGGTTTGGAAATGAAGGGAGATATCCTCTGAAGACAAAACGTGTATTTTTTCCAAACTATGTGCCACCTTCACTATCATCATTAAGCTCAAGTGCATTATCTCAGCACAAATGTCATTGGGTAAAAAAATCTAAAGCCAAAAATTAGGAGCTATTTATAAACTAAGTGCTCCAAAGGTGTACTTTAAGATGAAGCAACTCATCAATGCTAAGCACTTCTTTGTTTCTGTGAGATCAGGATTAGGACTGGATTATTTAGAAGTAAGCACAAAGTTCCTTCAAAATGTAGTAGCAAAAATTCACTCTCATTTACTCACAAGGAAGATTAAAGCAGGAGTCAGCAACTTCCCCATATAGTGGGGGAGGCAGTGTCATAGCTAGAATGACAACACGGCAGTTTTTAAACCACATCCCTCTTCAGGTCATTCTTCTCCACACCAGGGATTCCTACAAAAATCTGTCAGGGCTGGGCAGAAAGGAATAAATTAGTACAGTCATCCAGGAGAACAGGAAGAATTAGACCACATACCCAGCCAAAGGGGTAGGAGAGGAAAAACCCTGAATTACCACAAGCAAGGATACACCATACAGTGTAGCGGAAACCCCTCCATTCTACATATGAATCACATTTGTTAATAATGAAATTTTAGCCCAAACCACAAAAGGTATTCTATATTCACCCTAATTTTTTTTTAATAAAAAGATAGGAAATTAGGTTGAAATTTCTGTTCCTTCTTGCACTCCAAGAGAAATCTGTCCCTATCGCATACACTTTGTGTGAGGTACTGGGAGACCGATTTTTGTATGGGAAGGTAATATAGCATTAGGAATACTGAATATGTGAAATGGGACAAAGCTTTACAGACAGACAGGTTTTCTTGGTGCTGAAGTCAAGGGCAGCAGTTTGGTGTAAAATAAATGACAAAAAAAAAGCCAAAGAACTTTCACTGCATTAGAGCTACCCATGTTACCTGAATTGGAGCCCCTTGGTCAGTCCTTCATGCTTGTTTCTTGTCTCATGTGTGGTTGTGAAACTGTAGAACCTACAGCAACTGCTGCTCTCTATGGTCCCTACATAGCAACATAAATTAAACTGTGGTGTACTTGTAATATGAAGTCTCAAGACTCTGAAATAGTTCATTTAGTAATGCTGATAAACACAATTGCAAATAAAACCTGCAGTCCAATACAGAATGAACAGCCACGGCAAGCCTCCACTTGTCATGGTGTTGGCTAGGATTCAAAGTGGTGACTTCATCTTAAAAAAAAAACCAACAAACAAAACTATCTTCTGAAACAATATCTCTCTATGGTCCTGTTATAAACCTCACATACACAGTGCACTCCATACTCACAGTACCCATATGCATATCCACTTCCTCAATGAGCCTCCTGAAATTACAGCCATCGGTAGATATACACCACGGTATTTTATTTCACAAACAAACGCACTGAATTTGAAGTGCCAGAAGATTCATGCTGTCTCAAACACACACCATTTCTGCAGGTTCGGTGGTAATGTGCATTATCAAATAGAACTTCTCCACATAACTGGGTTCTCCCATGAAGCTGACAATATAGCTCAAGTTTAAGTTTAAAAACCAGAAAGGCAGTGCAGTCTTCTTAAATGTTAAGACTCAATCTGTATTTTCAAAAGGAGCAACCTTTTTCATTTGAGGATAACTGAA
This sequence comes from Semnornis frantzii, assembly GCA_013399775.1. Classification (NCBI taxonomy): domain Eukaryota; kingdom Metazoa; phylum Chordata; class Aves; order Piciformes; family Ramphastidae; genus Semnornis; species Semnornis frantzii. Next base: position 15,257 of record VWYK01074808.1, read on the forward strand.
AAAGAAAGCCAACAGCAAACAACAAGCAAACCCCCACAACCAAACCAAACAACAACAAAACCACACAATAAAAACATCCTGGCATGACCTTTTGTAACTTTTGCAGAGAACAGAATCATAGAATCAACCGAGTAGGAAGGGACCTCCAAGATCTACCAACTACCCAGCCCTATCCAATCAACTGGACCACAGCACTTTTCTTGAACACCTCCAGGGACAGTGACCACCACCTCCCTGGGCAGCCCGCTCCAATGGCAAATCACTCCCTCCATGAAGGCCTTCCTCCTAATATCCCACCTACACCTCTCCCGGCACAACTTGAGACTGTGTCCCCTTGTTCTGTTGCTGGTTCAGAAAGCACACTGAAGGTTACACATATCTTCTACTGTATTTTCTACAAGACTCGAGTCCCGTTTCACATAAAGCAGAAGCACAGTTCTTCACATGTAACAGTCACGTCTGATGCTTTTTGGTAGCAACTGCAGTAAGAATTTTTCTGTCCCACCTAGTAAAAGGTGGAAGAAAAGAGGTGCAGCATTAGGACAAATCATGAAACTCAAAAGCTCCTTTCCACATCATCTACAAAAAAAACCCTACCAAAACACAAAGGGGAATGGATTCTTGTATTAAAAAAGTCAGAGAATACTCCCGTCATCCTCTAGATGGTGAAACCCTAAGTGATACCTTCACAAGAATTCCCTTCTTTCTTCTGCCTCTTTACTCTGCTTTCCTCAGACCCCACCTGGAGTCCTGTGGGCAGTTCTGGAGCCCCCAGCACAGGAAGGACATGGAACTGCTGGAGCGGGTCCAGAGGAAGGCCACAAAGATGATCAGAGGGCTGCAGCAGCTCCCCTACGAGAACAGGGTGAGAGAGTTGGGGATCTGCAGCCTGGAGAAGAGAAGGTTTTCAGGAGACCTTAGAGTAGCCTTCCAATATCTGAAGGGGGTCTACAGGAAGGCTAAAGAGGGACTATTGACAAGGTCTTGCAATGACAGGACAAGGGGCAATGGGTTTGAAGTGGCAGAGGGGAGATTGAAAGTGGATGTTAGGAGGAAGTTGTTTGCAGTGAGGGTGGTGAGACACTGGCACAGGTTGTCCAGGGAGGTTGTGGCTGCTCCCTCCCTGGGGGGGTTCAAGGCTGGCTGGAGGAGGGCTTGAGGGAGCTGTGCTAGTGGGAGGTGTCCCTGCCTATGGCAGGGGGTTGGAACTAGATATTTTGAGGTCCCTTCCGACCCTACCATTCTATGATTATATGATTCTACTCTGTATGCTTCTTGCCTTTGCTTCTTTGATTTTAGGAAACGGTGACAGATTTTAACGCCTAATGCCATCAGGAGACATAATGACTTGCCCCTGCCATCAAGTGTTTCGCTGATTCAAAACCACAAAATTACAACCATCTCGCCAAAAAGGCAAACAGCAAATGCAAACCATGATCACAAAATCTTCTGGACAGACATTTCAGTAAGGGAATGTTTCATTTCCAATGAAATGTCCAGAGTTTTCCATATGGCACTCACCGGCTGATGAGGATCTTCCATTCTTTACAGACAGTTTATTATCAGAAAAGGCTTCTGCAGAGAAGAGACTACTAACCAGAAGTATCTGGCTCAAACCTTTACAACTCAGTTTAGGAATAAATGGCTTGTGTTAGCTCCCTTCGTTCACTAAATGCTGAGAAAAAAAGAATTATTTTCAATAAAAAGAATATATAAATGTAACTCAGTAGAAAAGTAGCAGCAAACAGTGTCCTAGAACCAGAAAAATAACCGCATTACCTATTCTCTTCCTCTAGCCTCAGAGAGCAGTGAGAAGTCCTTTTAGGACTAGTAAGAAGTCCACTCCTGGAGTTGATCAAGAAATGTGTTCTGGCCATGACACTTTAGGATATGGTTTAATGACCATGGTAAGTTTTAGGTCGACAGTTTGACTGGATGATCTTAGAGCCCTCTTGGAACCAAAACAATTCTATGATTCCATGACCATTACTGCACGCAGTAGCAATGTCGTGCACCGAGCAGCTAAGTTCTAACTACCCCAACACAAAATCCCCAAGATTTACACCGTATTTGTATTTGCCATGTTAATGGAGTACATGCTGTATCAGATGCAAGTCCTTCACTTTTCCATCTTACACAGATGGAAGGTATATTTATGTGCTCTGTTTTCATGGAATTTTTTTTGTCCATCCAACTCTCCTCTCCCATCCTTGTTTCACCTCTGTGTGCAGTGTTGCCTGCCAGAAAGTGACTCCTTAACATTTGGATGCAACTGTCAGGTCTGCTTCATGAAGACCTCATCCCACAGAGGAAATAATTTTTATACCTGTGTCAGTGACTGGTACTCTCTGTGGTTAATGAGGAAAACTTCTCACTGATAACACATTCACTGTTCCCCACTTCATCTCATGAAAGCCAACCTTTCACAGCTACTGTACTACCCATATGCTAAGACTGAAGAGCAAATCAAATGACGTTTGCCTTGAAAGTTTTAATACTGAATAGGCACAAAATTACACCTTCGAGAGCCTGCCTGCTCCTATGCATTTGTATCAAAACTGTTATATCACTAAATCTTTTCAACCGGGATCTGTACAGGCCAAGGGGACACAAAGCTTACTCTCTCATGCATTCACTTATGGAATATATGACTGATGTTGCTGTGATGCATTTGCCACCAATAAATCACTGTCAGTCTTTCCTTTGGCAAGATATGGAAAGTAAAATAGTACAGTAATTTGAATAATGGTGGGAAGAGCAACACCCAAGCAAATTTCTCCATTGCTTCTGCTTCCATTGCCAAACTCAACAATAAGAAACCAAGAGACCAAGTGAGAACGCAGCACTAAGATTTCAATCTTGCTTTCCCCAATACACTTAAGGAGTGAATCACTCAAAATAAACTATCACCTTGTGAAGAGCACAATTTGAACTTGTACTTTGTGGTTTAATAAACTCCTCCTACTCTATCAAGACTGCAAGAATAGAGTGAGAAGTGAATTAACTCTAATCAGATCACTGTGGTCCTTTCAGAAACCTCTAACTACATGACTGAAGTTTCAATTTCCTGCACTTTTAATTAGTAAATGTTGATATACAGATATGAGGTCACAAATCAAATGATCTTATGGTAGTTGGTTCCAGCAGCCCACTTTCCACATATGATAATCCCTTGATTCAGGAGAGCGCAGTTTCTCTTGTGCAAAATCAAACATATTTTTTTCTGCTACTATTTCAGTTTTGTCACACTCTGCAGCTCTGGAAGCAGTTTTAAAAGGTCAAAACATCCTTCCCGAACTTCAAAAAACTTCTGTCTGCAAAACTAAAGAACTGAATCCTACTGAACACTACTTTTCTGGGAATGATTATTATCCATCCTTATTTAAGATCACCTTCAATGTAATAAACAGTAGCTCCTCTACCTCTGCATTTATTAACACAATGGAATTACATCTTGCTTGTCCACACGAGTACCAAAGTAACAGCACGTGCGTTTAAACAGAAAACAAGTCCAAGGTGTGAGGCATTCTACATCTCACTTGCAATGCTGCCAGGTAAGTAATCTCCACTGGTTTGGAATTAATGCTTCCAGCCTCCTAACTGGCTTAATACCAGAGAAACTTCCCCTCATTCTAACATAAATCTTGGAAAAAATTATTTCTACCCAGATCCACCAAATTTTCCAAGTATTTTATGACGGTCATTAGGCAGTATAGGAAAGAACTGTGCTGTAGTTTTTCCTGATATCTCCACTTAGTTTGAGAGATAGGTGTAAGCTGACACGGCTGCTAATCGTCCAGATGATCACAGCCTAGCTAGAAGGCAGAGCATCTTCTCTCCAGCCCACGCAAGTGCATTTCCTTTCTGAGAAAACCAAGGTGCAGTAGGGAAGGTGACGCACACATGGGTCCTGCACAAGGACGGGGTCATGACGTGGCTGGGGCAGACACGAATATCTCAGGGCACGCACTCCTTCAAAATTACCACAGGACTTTAGTTCTAAAACATGCTGTTACTGTATTGTAACAAAGCTTTTTGTTTTCTTACCAGTCTCTGCTTTGGACATCTGACAAGGCAAACTTGAAGAAGTTTTCAGACTCACAAATGCATGCTTCATTGCTCTGATGTACTTGGTTAGGGGTTGGTTAACAGTGACGGGGATCCTTCTATCTCTGTGGTTAATGAAAGGCTTCTTCAACCAAGGGAACGAGTTAATCTGAATCACAGCAGTTGTGAGAGAAAAACTGGCAATATGCACAAAATTCCCCAAGATGAACACACTCATAAATGTTCATAAATCATGACCCCAACGGACATAAAAAATCACCTTTATGAACCAACCAGTTTTCCTAATCAATTAGTACCAAGTGCCCTTACCTCCCAACAACTGCACAGTAACAACTGTTTGAGTACGTAACAAACTGGATCAGTCATTTAGGCTGCGTCAAGCTGTACACCAGTCCAAGTTCCTGCTATCCCAAGGGCTTCAGAAACAGAACAAAATTAATACTCTTAAGTCAAAAACCCACCACAGAAGAGCTGCACATTACATTAAGAAAGCTAGAGAAACAGTAATGGTAACAAACTCTGGTAGCTCTCTCATTAGTCTTAAGATGAAGAATTTTACCTAAATCAAAAAGCCATCACAGAAACAGTCAGCTGCAGGGTACTTTACTGAAGAGGGTTCATGTGGTCTTAACTTCATGATGGGGATAACAGTTGCTTTCTTCCAGTTTAAAAAAAAAAAGTTTCCTCACAACGTCATCTGGAACTTCATTCCTGACAGGTTGTCCATTTGATGATGTTTTCAGCATCCAAAATTCCCACAAAAGATTTCCCTATTAAGATTCTATTCTTCCTACTGAACTCACAAAAGTTACACCACTCTTGATTTACTACCATGCTCGGTTCCATGAGCAACTTATTTTGCTGAAAACAGCTATATTCATTGGAGTACCCTGTCCATCCTGAAACTGGTTTTCAGTTCTGTTGGATCCTATTTCCTATCTAGAGGTCAAGAAGAAACAATCCTACTTGGATGGCAGCAATCAAGTGTTTCTCCGCAGTAAGGAGAACTGGCACATTATCACATGGTGCTTGCCTGCATTGCAACATCTCAAGTAACACAAAGTGGGCCTGAAAAGTAGGACCTGAAGGAGGCATCTCCTCTGTTCCAGCCTTCTCCTCCTCATGCCTGTACTTCTTGACTGTCAACTCATTACACAGTGAAGAGACCTGTACAGAAGCTGTATTTCTTAAGATTCGTAAACATTTTACTCTTCAAGGCTGTGCTGTCTATCAATACTTACTTGGAAAATTACTGTAATGGACAGAAGCAAGAAAGAAGATGGAGTGAAAAGAGAATACATCCGGAAAGAAAGGCACTTCTGCATCACTGCAAGCAGACAGAGAAGCTTTGATTGTGACAGGATAATGTGCATGTTATCCGATTCACATCAACTGTTTTCTGTTTAAGGACATGCAAAATTTATGCCACGTTAAATCCGAAACACCTTCAGTATCTGTCCCAACCTTCACACACAGAGGGTCAAATGAAAAAAAAAAAAGGACTGCAGAACAGTTAGTTGACTAACAGAACATAGCACTCACCACTCCTTTCATCCCAAGATTATCAAAGCTTTAAAACAACTACAACTTCTTATCTAGTGTTTCATTTTGCGTGATTTGCCTTCTTCAGCTCCCAGCACTGGGAACTAGCAAAGAAAGATGACTCCAGATTCCTTAATTCAATGGAATCTGGATGAGGAAGATGTGACTTGTATCCTATCAGAAGTTCACAGTTCAGTGGGCCAACATATGACAAGTACTCCAGCATACAGGTCATACAAGAAGAAGCAAACATACTTCTGCTAGGTAGCCTCTGCCAGAACTTGAGAAACAGCTGGGTGAAACTTCAGCTTCCACACCAATATTTTGTAAGGAGATGCTCATCTCCAAACACTTAGCAGTCCATTTAGGTAAAAGAAAAATGAACCCTTATGGCAGAAGTAGAATGTTTCAGAAATAACTCTCTGACTTGCTGCTTTGTATTGCAAACATGTCAAGTGTTTGGTGTTACCAAAACAACAAAAAGCAGCACAGTAATAACACACTACAGAGAGCTTGAACAGTGAAAATTGAGCTCTGACTGCTGTACTGATGACATTTTCCTAAATAAACTGATATGGGATTTTTCAATACATAAACATCCACTTTTGTTGAGTTAAGGTTTTCAAATGAACTGGATACTGAACTGTTGTGCCTAACAGGAAAAAATGTAGAGCCAACTCATTAAAACTGTTATCTAGGTAGGGGAGAATATTTTTAACAGTAACAAAACCCTGCAGATTTACAAAATTCAGTTTGTCTATTACATCATCTGTGTTAGGACCAAAGATAGTTTTGCTCCATCAATGATAGCAATGAAATAATTTTCAACATGAGTGAAAGGGAAAGAACCAGGAACACTCCTTAGCTCTGAATCAGCCAATGACACCCACAAAGGATTTTCCTAGTAACAAAATATTTTAAATTGGGTTTTTCATTTAAATTCATGTTGTATGAGGTCACCTGCATGGCAATTTGTCCTTGTAATCATTATTAAATTTGCATTTTTATTCATTATTTCTGTGGTGTATCCCTCAAAACTTTCCCTCTCAAGACTGAGTCGAACTGCAACTTTTAGCTGGCTTTTGTATTTCAGTTGACTCATTAATTTAAGATGAAAAGGCAGAACTACATATCTCACCCAATTGGATATACTTGCAAAGCTGAATTGTACATGCCATCTATAACAAGTAAAAAAGCAAGCACAGCCTCATTTCATCCAACATCCTTCCCTCCTTAACGTGAGTCCTGTTAAAACCAGCAGCTGCAAATAATCCATCCCAAACCTCTTTCAGAAAGGTCTCCAGAGTTTACATTTTGTTTGACATTATCAGCAGAGGATGCCTATGGAAGGTCCTTCTCCAGTAGTGTCTCCTGAGTCACTAATGATTTATTATTTAATAGACTCTTAAATAAAACACAGCACCTTTGTTTTTTAAGGTATAAAAATACTACTGGAGTTGCAAAATTTTCTAATGGCTTTATGAAACTGTGTAAGCTTTTGTTACCCACAACATCCTGCAGCAAGGAGACCCTTCCTCTGCTTAACTACACAGAGGTGAAGGAAACCATCTCATTTGGAATGTAACACCTCAGCTTGTTTCTCTGTCTCTTCAACAGCTAAAGAAATATTCCCTTGGCTCTTTGTCATC
>VWYK01074812.1:611-13279 GCA_013399775.1 Semnornis frantzii
AAAAAAAAAGCTTAAAAAAAAAGCCTAGAATATTTTTGAAGTCACTTGGCTAGGAGTGGAAGCAACCCAAAAGTCATGGTCAAAGCTGTATGGGTATCATCCAAACCATCAAGTTAGAACCTGACTCAAGTCTGCAAGTATTGATCTGGGATGGACATGAGTACCCACCTTCAAGAGGGATTTCCTAAAAGTATTTCTGAATTAGGTGAAGATTTCCTAATATATCAAATTTATAATGCTTTATCGATAAGAGTTTTTTCTTCGTTTTAGTTACAAATGCATATTTATTGCAGAGAACACGAAAGGCTTGTTTAGAATACACAAGGATGGAACACTGTTAGTACCAACAGTGCAGTAATATGAAGGTAAACAAAGTGATTCCCTTCCATGAAATACTGAAAATTATATTGAGGAGAATATTATTTGACTGGATAAACCAAAGCTTTTATGATCTCACTAATTTGATCTAAAACAGGGTTTCTAGATTCCCCTAATTTCTCCCCAAATTTCCCATATAGATAAAAAAATCAGATCTTTCCACAACGAGTTTTACACCATCACTACAAAAGCAAAAATTGAAGGCATTTCCATAATTATATAACAGCAGAAACACCACTTTTATAATATTTCCATTCTTAGAGCTTTGTGCTAGGGAAATTAGCTGCAGCAGTTCCTATTCAACCTCCCCTTTTGAACTAATTGGACAGTAAAGGGCTATGTAGCACCTAGAGTTCATTCTAATTATTTGCTGCAAATAAGCCTCCTGAATTGCAGTGTTGTCCAGAAAAGCAGGCGTCTCCTAAATAATTAAAGCTTTTTACTTCATATAACACAGAACTCAAACCATTAGAGACAATCAATGCTTCTCTAAGCTTCTTAATTCTGTGAAGGGTCAAGTTTTCCTGTTGCTGCCTCTTCTAATTAATAGGGAAAAAAATAAATTTTCTGTCTACGACCATAAGAACATAGAATCACTGAGTTATTTCAGTTGGAAAAGACCACTATGGCTATTAAACCATGTCCTGAAGTGTTACAACTACACATTTTTTGAACCCCTCCAGGGCTAGTGACTCTACCAACTCCCTGGGCAGCCTATTTCAATACGTGACTGCCCTTTCAGTAAAGAAATTTTACCTGATGTTCAACCTAAATCTCCCCTGATGAAACTTAAGGCCATTTCCTCTCATTATGTCACGTGATACTAGGAAGAGGAGACCAACACCCATGTCACTACAACTTCCTTTCAGGTAGTTGTAGAGAGCAATGAGGTCTCCCTTCAGCCTTCTCTTTTCCAGACTAAACAATCTCCTTTCCTTCAGCTGCTCCTCATATGACTTGTTCTTCAGACCCATTACCAGCTTATTTGCCTTTCTCTGGACAGGCTCCAGCAGCTCAGTGTCTCTCCTGTAGTGAGGTGCCCAAAACCGAACACAACATTTGAGGGTGAAATCTTACCAGTGCCAAGTACACGGGCATAATCACTGCCCTACTCCTGCTAGTTACACTATTTCTGATCCAGATCAGGATGCCGTTGGCTGCCTTTGCCACCTAAGCACACTGCTGGGTCACATTTGCCTAGCTGTCAACCAGCACAGCACCCTCAGGTCTTTACTACCAGGCAGCTTTCTGTTCACCCTGCCCCAAATCTGTAGCACTGCACAGCACTGTAGCCCTGACCCAAATGCAGGGCCTGGCAAAGTAACATGATAAAATAACCAGATTATACACATGACTCTTGAGGTATTACAACGTTTGTATGGCTTAAACATTTCTAGGAAGTTTTGGTTTACCTGTCTTGAATGTTCTTCCTGACAATAAGGAAGTAAGATTTAATAAGTCGTTCGATCACTTCACAATCTCGTTGCTCACGGGCAGAAAGTTTGCGTGCAACAGGTACAGGCTATGTAAAAAAAGAAAAACCTCAGTTTACCAATTCTGCTCATTTGCATAACTAAATGAAACTCTGGAATCTAAAATAATGAGTATCAAAGTTACAAGACCTGGAATTCAGATGTTTTGTATCCTGAGCCTAAGCTATGAAGAGGTAGTATTTTTCTTTCTTGACTCACCACATCTAGTAGGTTTACAGCATGTCCTTTTTGAGGACTAGCAGGTAGGGGTGCAGTTGGCTTGGATTTCTCCTCTGCTGATATCTCTTCCACTTTTGAAGTTTTCAGCATTCCTCTCCAGTTGCCTGTTCCAGACTCCTGAGGTGTATCTCCTGCTCCTGTAGCAGCCTGCACATACAGAACAATGAACACTGGGATTAGAACTTGTGCACTGCAAAGCAGCATCTAATCAAATATAATTTCTTGAGCAATAGGTAAGACTCACTACAAATGAGATTTTCATATATGTGTATATATATATATTTTCACTTCATTCTGTTCTACACATTCCACATTTTTGCTTTCTCTCTGCTGCTTGACACAAAGTAAAATGAAAGCTTTTAAAACTTATATTCTTCCTAATAATGCTATGAAAAGGCCTCACACAGAGGAACTCCCCAGCATTTTAAGAGTCTAAAAATCACTTCTGAAATATTGAATGGTCTTCCTTAATCATTTGGCTTTTACCACACATCCCCGGAGCAATACAACCTACACTATCAGGATCATTCTAATAGTATGTTTTGAAGATCACCACAGCTCTTTGAATTACAATACAAACCAAATTTTCTTACAATAGCAGTTAAGAAATATGCACACTTATGTTGCTGAGTACCACAGCTATGAACATATCAGACCTCAATTTACAGAAGGCTTCTTTTTAACAAGTCAAACCCAAAAATCACTATCCTCTGGAAGCGAAGACCAGGGTTTCTAGGCAAATTCCATTTTCTCCTGAGAAAGTCACAACACCGAACTCAAACATTAGGACAAAAGAAATATTAGTATCCACTATATGTTCAATTAGTATTTAAAAAAATCCCAAACAGTTTAGTTTGATGAGTAACAGTGCTGATTGTTTTTTTTTAATCTTTCCATAAGCCTAGTATCTGTTCTACTTACTACTGTGCTTTAAAAAATTATTGCTGTTAGAAAAACATTCAAGGCTCAGACCTACTGCTACTACTCGTCATATTTCAGGTATATAAGGCAATAAGATAAATTTATCTCTTGTGCTGCTCTTGAGCCTGAAAAAAAGAGTGAGAAACAAAGCATGGCAAATAGAACACCACCAGCTGCATACTTGGAGGAAACCCAGATAACTCTCCACGTCAGAAATGTTGTTAAAATTGCACAACTCATCAGAAGCACTGTAATAATTACATAGTAAGAATACCAATCAACCTCTGCTAGTAAAAGAGACCTATCAATGAGCAAAGCGAGCAAAGCTCCACTATGTTATTTCTAACTGCAAGACAGCTACTCCAAATAGCAATAAACCCAATGCCATTCTCCTTCAGTATGACTGTGGAGCCTTCTCTGTCTTCACAGAAGTTTCAGAAAACAAAATTATGTTCTTTAAGTGGAATTTTGAGTATGTACCACCTAATAAGTGAGTGCTTTTGTGGGAAACAAATGAAACAATTTATCAGCTTCTTGCAACAAAAATGTCCTCACAGTAGCTCTCAATTTATCTGACAAAAATAGTCAAAAGTGCACTAGACTGGATTTTGTCTTTAACTACTTTGTTCAGGACAGAAATGGCAGCTTTGCAGTAGAAGCTGAATGTGGCTGTGCAATGAAGCAGAAAGCCTGAGTCCTCTTGGTACTCCCAATACACAAACTCATGACTACACGTATTTTCTGACTCCAAGTAAAAGCAATTAGCAGAAAGGTCTATGGCAATGAACTGCTATTTTAACATTAGAGACAGCACACATTTCACAAATGAAAGTAAACCAGGTATTGAACAATATGTGAAACGACTATAAGGAGGTTCAGTCTGAACAAATCCTAGAAAGATTCCCTGCAGAAAGCAGGAAACTCACGTTTTTTTTTTTACCTTATCTTCTGTCCTCCTCCTTTAACGGTCAACACATTAAAAACATGCAGTTTAACAACCATGCTGAACACCTGATTACAACAGTGTTGCACCAAACAATCTATTGACTACAGTTTGAAACAAACAATGCTGCATACCTGCACCACAATACATTGCAGCCAAGAGGTTAAACAGACAGCAGTGATTCCACCTCAAATGGCACATCTTTACCTGCCACTGCACATACTAAAATCAGTAATGCAAAGCAGCCTATACTCTGTAGGGCATACTGTGTCAGTGACAGAGCACTCAGTAGAAACTGCTTTCCATACAGTCTGTGGTGTACCACAACAGAAATGTGCATGCAGTGCTTATAGGAAAAATCAAGACAGACCTTGCCATCAGCCTCAGCAGAAGCAGCAGTGACAGTCTCCTGGGAAGCAGGTGCCAATGCACCTGGAGCTTTAGTAGACTAAGGAAAGTAAAAAAATGCAGGAAGGAGAAAAAAAAATAAAAAAATTTCAACTGAAGACCACCCAATCTACCTAGCAGATTTCATACACTTTTACCTACTAGCATCTTTAAAAATCCAGGAAAGGAAAATACTTCAGATTTGTGAGCAAAACAGTAATACAAGCAGAAAAAAAGCAAAAAAGAATCTCCAAGACAATTAGGAGAAGTTTGGCTTCTCTGCCTTTAATTTCATTTGAGCTCCTACACTGATGGTATAAATGTGAAGTCAATAAAAAGAAGGATCAAAAAGCACTACAAGCATAGATAGCTACCTTAAATTCTCAATTTATGCATGATCTGGCTTCTACTGATTAAAGGCAGTAATATTAGATGGATTCTGGGACTCCATCTCACTTTTTAAGCTAAAAAACTTTATGAACAGATTTCTATTGGCTGTAGTAACTCCTGTTACACTTAAGGAGTTTAAGCTATACTCTTTAGATTTAAATACACAGTCAGATGTTTAATATTAGGTGAAGTAAAATTCCAGCTGATTGTCAGACCACGCATTTCTACAACCAGGCAGTGTTTTCCATGGCACTTGGTTCTTCTACCGCAGAATTTACTTGGCAAGGAACTAATCCCAAATCCTGGTAATACTAAGTAAGCTCCAGAGACAGAGTACATGACTGGATTATGACGATCAACTGAAAATGCCCCCTCCATCATCACCTCCCAAAGAAAGCAAGACTTCAATAAATTGCAATTCTAAGAGTTCCCTAAAAAAACCCAAACCAAGCCCAACCACCAAGTCACTGTGTTGGCACATGGAATACTTCAAACCACTTGATCATTTTTCTGATATTGGTATGTCACAGCTATAAATTTAACCTGTAATTCCTGCAGGCATTTCAAGTACTAAGTGTAATATGAATTTAAATTTACAGACAAGTCTTCAGAAATCCCAGATTTAAACCTGCCCAAGACTGCATTTTTGGAAGAAGAAACATGTTCCACTTTTATCTTATGAAATTCAAATAAAAAGTCAATACCTGGAAGCTCCCAAGACTATTACTAGGGCAGTATATCAAAGTTTCTAATACTTAGATCAGATCAATGGTGAATGCATTCAACTTTCAACAAATAAATAAATAAAAAGCAGCATTTGCTTACCTTGTCTCGTGGCACAGCAGAAGGCAATTCCCGGGCTAATCTGTTACGTCTTTGTTCCTTTAAAAACAAGCCAGCAAGGTCTCAGTTATGTATTACTCCGTATCACCACACATGCAAGATTCATATTTTACAGATGACTTATATTTTAGAGACAAATACTTGTAATTCCATTTCATCCAGTGTCATGTAGTCATACTAATAACCAAATAATTGAAGTTTTCATAGATTAAAACCACTTCAATTACCTGGTCAATAGGAAACTCTCAATATATCCTTGTAAAACTCTTCGAAATACACTTCATAATCAAAACCAGGATCTTCAAAAGAGCTAAGCTACACAGCTTGGCTCAGCATAGATACCCTACAGCACTCATATTACACTTTAAATATTAAAGTAATCTAAAAGAATTTGATTCTATGGCCAGCAAGATTAACTAAGACTAGCCTAAAAGGAAGAAGGCAGCATTCACTGGATAGGAAAACAGAGTTGGAAGCAATCAGGACAATCAAAGATCTGATTTTTCTTGAAATAATGAATTGATTGTTCACTGAATAAGGATAAGATATTTTATGTGCTTTATTTCTTCAAATATTTCAAAGTTCAGGAAAATGTTGGGAAACAAGTAATTTAAGTAACATGTAGTAATACAATAATCTCATGTTCAAATTCTCAAAGTCCTAATTTTTGTACCCACAGCAGTTTTCACACACACTGTTTCTGAACTAGACCAAAGAGCAGTGTACAAAGGCAAATTCAACTGCACACCCAGTCAACACAATATTTATGGATAGAAGAAAGTAAAAGGTTAGAACTAAAGAGCAGGAAAGATAACGTTTTAAAAAAGAACACTACTGTGAAAGAACACATTGGTTAAGCAAGAGGAACACAGGAGTATTGGCAAGCTCTTAGATGTGTGAAGTACTGACTGCAACAAAATCAGACTGCAAGAAACAATTGAGCAGATCAGTTGTAGAATAGTTGCTTCTACAGGATGGCAACAGCAATAAGGATTATCGAAGCAGGGCCTGAAATGCACTGAAATTCTAAAAGGCTTATGGAGAGATTGATGGAGAAAATTTAGGGAGACTGAAGCATGTTAACACAGACTCAAGAACAATGTTGAAAGCAAGCAGAAATTAGAACCTGACAGAGGAAACAATACTTTGATTATACTTTCATGAATGGGGGGAATGTGATAGCTATTAATTCATAATCATGAAACAAAATGCAGTTACTTCAACATTAAAGAGTATTTCATAACTATCTATTTAAAGCTTTCCTTCCAAAATTTTCTTTTAATAGCCAGTAATCAGTCAGATGCCCATCTGATATTCCAGACAGAATTGTTTTCCCTGAAGTATCAAGTACTGCTTCTGAATGGAATATGAAATATAAATGTAATAAATCACCAGATCAAAAAAGTATATGCTCATCACACTGTTATAGTTTCAAATGTAGAACCATGACTCAATGAAAGGAATGAAAAGATTTTTTCTTTCACCAATTATTTTGGCTCTCGGTTAAAGAAGTCAAAAGACTTTTTAAAGATAATGTAATTTCTTACCTCTATGTTGTTATTCATTAAACCACAGGCATCAGCAAAGTCTGGATGTTTGGTATTGATATAAGCTAACTCAATGGCCACTAGATTATGAACCTGAAATTCAACATTATTCACAGTTCAATACTTCAGTGAGTAAATCTAATCCTAGTGAAGAGCAATCACACACAATGCTAGAAAGCATAGTCTAACTATCCATAACAGAAGATTGTTCTTTACTGCTTCAAAGACATTAAAATTCTGGTCCAGAAGGCAAGAAGTGAATGCTCTTGTTCACTCCAATAACACTGAGATCTACAACCAGTTTGGATGTTGCATCAATTTTACTTGTTAGCTTCATCAAGCTAAGCCCTCTCCAGCCATAAACACACAAAACTCAGCAATTTCATGAATGTAAACTGTGACGTGAGCTATATAGTCAAATATAAATGAGAGCCAAAACCCTCATTTGAACTAGTGAGATGGCTCATTTATAGTTAGCATACAGAATCACAGAATGTCAATGACTGGAAGGGACCTCGAAAGATCACCTGGTCCAGCCCCCCTACCAGAGCAGGATCACCTAGAGCAGATCACACTGGAACGTGTTTAGGTGGTTCTTGAATATCTCCAGAGAGGGAGACTCCACAACCTCCCTGGGAAGCCTGTTCCAGTGCTCTGTCACCCTCACATGGAAAAAAATTCTTCCTCAGGTTCACATGGAACCTCCCATGCCTCAGATTCCACCACCTGCCCCTTGTCCTGTCACTGGGCATCACCAAGAGGCTGGCTCCATCCTTATGGAGCAAAGCTGGAGGGAGGTAGATTTGAACAGGACATGAGGAGGAAGTTCTTCACCATGAGAGTGGTTGAGAGCCTGGTATGGGTTGCCCAGGGAGGTGGTTGAGGCCCCATGCCTAGAGGAGTTTAAGGCCAGGCTGGATGAGGCTGTGGGCAGCCTGATCTAGGGTAGGGTGTCCCTGCCCATGGCAGGGGCCTTGGAACTGGATGATCCTTGTGGTCCCTTCCAACCCTAACTGATTCTATGATTCTATCCTTCTGGCACTCACCCTTTACATATTTATAAACATGAATGAGGTCACCCCTTAGTCTCCTCCTCTCCAAGCTAAAAAGCCCCAGCTCCCTCAGTCTCTCCTCATAAGGAAGATGTTCAACTTCCTTAGTCATTTTTGTGGCTCTGCAGAACGGTTTTTGCATTTCATATCAACCATGCACAGATTTAATAATTGAAACACATTCTTTCCTCCCTAATAAGCAGCCTAAAATAGCCTATTAAAACATATTTACTCAGAGCTACAGGTTAGATTTTTGGTTCTTACTAGGTAAAGAGCATTCCAAGCTAAGCAAACATTTTGTGTTGATTTTATTTCTGAAATACAGAATAAAGATTAATTTAATTTTTATCATTGCATCCCAAACAGCTTCTCTTACATGGGAGGGAAATACATATGTATCAGAAAGAATAGGAAATGTTAAATCAAGTTTTAGTAAAATTCTTCTTTGGAAATTGAAACACAGAAAAGTAAGATGAAGCAGGTTCTCCTCACCTCTTCAGCTTTTATGTAGCAATCTTCTGATACAGAAGTTTTAAGCTATGTTGATATTAAATACTTAGCTATTTAACAAATAGAACTTACAAATCCTTTAATGATTTGGATTCCTGACATTACTGAGCAAACAGAAGCATCAAGGAAGACACCAGAAAACAGACACTTTTCCCATCATAATTATTGTAAACAAAAAATTACCATTTCATTTGTGACAGGAAGCCTTCTACGCAGAAGACAGGTTACTACTTCGACTATGGCATCGTGCAATTTAGGAAATCTCAATAATTCCTAAAAAAATACAATAAAATAATTCACTGATGAGGTTTTTCCAGAATGCATGGGAAATGGTGGGAGAAAAGTCCAGTAATTAGCAGCATAATTCTAAGTCATGTATTTTTACCTGTGTACTGTAATTACTACAATGCTGGATAATCCTCTGCATTTCTTCATGAACCAGCTCCACGCAGCGCAAGCTTGGTTCTTCTAAACGTTTGATTTGCCTTTTCACCAATAATTCAAAGGAAACTTCAGGAACAAACAAAGCAGGACGAGGACCCTAGTTAAAAAGGAAGGGAAAAAAATGCTGAATTGTGTATTAAAATAATACACATTAAGAAGTAGTATCTGATGAAGGCCACAATAGATCAGGTCACAAAAGAACATTCAGAACAGGTCTTGAGCAAAATATGTTACAAGAATATTAAAAAATAAAAGCTACAAAGTTATTACCTTTAAGATAAACTCTGTATCAAATAATGAGTAACCAGTTTCCTTGTAAGTGTTCAAAGTTTTCTACTTAATGTCACTCTAGGCTTAGTACTATGAACAATTTCTCTCAATTTTGTGGATCCAAGTGTAAATGAAATTTATTAGAAAGACAAGATTCTCTTACTAACTTCAGAAAGAAAGGCTACTATTACTTATTGACAGTCCTGCACATACAATTCATATTCTAAGGTAGGTAGGGTTTTTGTTAAATATAATCGTAACAGAGCGTCACCCATTTGAGTACAATTTCATTTATGACCATACACAAAACATGTTTAACCTGAAATTTCCTTTTTTTTTTTCTTATTTTGTTTTTAAATTAAATTCACTTCAGAAGCACAAAGTTGTGACATATCACGTAAACCCGAGACATCTCTCCTGTTGCTATGTGCTATTACGTTCAGAGAAGGATAAGAGCACGCACAGTGATCATTGCTGCAGGGTATCTAACGTGCTCCAAGTAATTACTGACCACGAAAAAATGTGACTGTCTATATTCAACAGAACACAGTACAAAAGCAGACTTACATGTCTGACATCCAAAGTCAAGTTCTATTCTATAAACTGCAAGATTTAGAAGCAAACTTAATCTGCTCATTTGTAGCAATACCAATTCCAATAATCACAAGAAACCAAATTTGGCCTGTGAACACTGAACCATTAAAGAGCTGTGTTCCTTATATAGAATTAAAATATTCAAGTATTTCCTAGCCAGTACATCTCAGAAAGTCTTCATAGTTTAACATAAGTACTTAAAGGAAAATAAATGCAGAGCCAGTCTCCCATCACCATTTCTGTAATATATAACAGTTCCAGGAAAGGATTGCCAAAGCCGAGCTTTATTTCAGCCTGTAAATAACAGTAATGAGATGCAAACATTCACCTTAAAGTCATCCATGTACAACAACAGCTGTAAATTTGGATATTGTCAATTTCTCCTATTTAAAATACCAAAACATAGGACTCTGCTTCTTCATATTAACTTGTTCAGCTGAGAGCATTAATACACAGGACTGAAAGAGCACACATTTGTTGAAACTTTATCTTCAAATCCAGCACATAGCAGCAACACTTAGAAATACAGAAGAATACTCACAGTAGCATTTCTAATGGCAGTCAGGATATCGATAGTGTTAAGGCCACCCAGTGGGTCAACAGATTCTAAAGTTCTTCCAAAGGTCTCATGAAAAATGTAGCAGATTCTGGCTCCACCACACCTGAAAGAATAAAGTAACAGCTGAAGTAGTAAACAAGAAAAAAGCTCTCATTACAAGCATTTTTTAAGTATTTGGATTCAAACATTTTTGAGTTTCTTGTGCTCTAGCACAGTACTACTGCAAAGTCAAGTCAGCAAGGGCCACTGTGTCAATCTAATCGTTCAGTCAATATTCTAGAAACCCATTTGGTACTTACAGCTCTGAAGTCTCTATGTATTTTGCTGTTCCTTCAATGGTGTTACAATATTCTGTGGCAAATTTGGTAATAAGCTGCAATAAGGTGGCACTTTTGTCCTCAACAGGCTCTCCATAGCTGTTTAGTAAAGACTGGTACTGAGCAGCTAAAACATTGATTCTGGTTTTCAGTTCTGGCAAACAATCCCTGATATGATGCATCAGTAGCCTAAAAAGAGAAAACAACGTCTCATGAGAAGGGTGGAAGTTACAGCTTTATCACCTCCATCAAAACAGAGAAGAGACAGAAAATAATCAAAGGAAAACATTTACTTAGGAAAGCTACAGTAAGTTTAGAAAGTGATTTTGGAAACAACCACAGACAGGGAAGGTAAAAATAACTGTTTACACCTATTTCTAACACACCAATATATATCTTAGTATCTTTAAAAGCACTAACTTATTTATTTTACATAACATGTAATACCTGTTCAGGGTTCTAGCAAGATACTTGGTTCCATTTCGATTGGCTAGGGAAGGATACTTCTTTTGAAGAAAACCATACTCATCACGAATGGAATCAGCCACACTCTTCTTATTGTTAATATCCAACTGACTCCTGAAAGGCAAAATTACATAGACATAAAAAAAAAAATAAATTAAAATTACACCAGGACATGACACTTGGCTTCTGCTTTACACACATAACTTACCGTCTTTAGACAATAAAGGATTTTTTCCATGCAGCATAATCAATGAATCAGTATGAGTAGCAGTTACGTACAAACTAAGCAACACTTACGAAAACTACATGAGTTTTAGCCTAGATAATGCAAAGACAATAAGGCCAGCAGTACTACAGCCACATGCAGTTAGCACTAACACATACAAGATCTGTAGTGTATCAGTGCTAATGCAAACAGCTGACCAGAAGTATACCTGATGCTAAAAAAATCAACAGCAGAAAGTAGTGACACTACAGTTGTTTTTAAAAGTGTCCCTACTTCTTTCCAAAACAGCAAGTGGTGGAGTGGAAGAAGAGAGAGCCTTTTCGGAAGTGAGCAACAAGCTTTTCACTTGCTTATTCAGAAGGATATTTCAACAGCAAGCCACTGTACTCTTTAAAACTGTATTCAAAGCAAAAAGCTTTACTTCATATCAACACAGTTTTATAAACAGCATTCAATGTGCCCAGACAAACCTGTTCACTACTCCAATGATGCCAAGTTTGACTGGAATCACTCTTCCCAAGAGTACATCCATAGCATCAGTACCAGCATCCATGAGATCCAGCTTTGTGATAACAGCAAGGGTTCTTCGACCTACCAAAAGGAAAATTCGCTCACAGGGATGTTTTGTCTTGATCAGAGTAGCTAAAACTCATAATTCAAAAAGTTCCTCATACAGCAGCATATATTTTTATTGTACGAACCATCAAAGACTAGAGCAAGAATGTGTGATATTAGTCTAGCTGGAACCCTTTATTAACAGGAGTATAAGAAAGTGTTTGGCAGGTATTGCTCACCACACAGATCTTCTTAAAGAAAAAGGTTTAGGTACCATGCAGTTGAAATTATAGTCATCACTGCCTACAACAGCTGTGACAGTTTCAGGACCCTACTGATTTCCCTGAGACACTGGTTTATTTTTTAGACTCAAAAAGTGTAAGTTATAGAGTCTACCTACTTTGGTAATTCAAGCTCTCATTAGGTACCATTACTCCTGCAACAGGAGCTGCCGCTCCAGACACTTAAGGTTCAGAATTTTGGGAAGTGATTCAAAAGTCACAGTTGATCGTTTTTACAGGAGTAAATTAAAAAGGAAAAGGTCCGCTGCCTCAA
>VWYK01074821.1:0-11787 GCA_013399775.1 Semnornis frantzii
TTCTATGATTCTATAAAGCACCATCACAATGTGTGCTTTTCCCTGTTTAATCTTTTCTTTCTCTTTGAATTGTTGCAGGTTTAGTAGGTTTACAGTAGCTGCACTTCAGTCCAGAGTAGAGCAAAGTGAACGTGAAATGAACAGGCTGAAGAAGGCCTTGGAGAGAAGTGATAAATACATTGAAGAAATGGAGCATCAGCTCCTACAGCTGAAAAATGCAGGTGAAGGAAGCCAGACAGTGAGCAAGAGAGCACTTTCCACAGATGCTGAAGGAGCTGAAGACAGCGAAGATGCAACATGTCTGAAAACCCCAGCTGAGGAGGAAAAAGCTTTGAGTAGCAGTCAAAGCCCTGACAGCCTTGAGCAGCTGGAGAGTGTTGGAACTTGTTCCAGCTCTACCAGCCAAGATAGTTCAAATGGCTCCAATACCCAGGGTCCCCCAAAGAAAGAGCTGTTTCCAGGCTGCCATGGGGTTCTCCTGGATGAAAATACTACAAACATGGATGCCTGCTTAGAAGAGCAGTGGCATAAAATTGAGCAGTGTACCCCATATAAGGATGAGGAACTTTATGAGCTTCCAGCTCCGTGCACTCCTTTTCTGTCTCTCAGTCGCCTTCGACTGAACACTCCTGAGGGGAAAGAAAATGCCAGGAAACCCTTCCTGAGAAAACTGAAATTTGAAGGGTTTTGTGACACTTCAGATCACTCTAGCAAAGATTCTCCAGAGCACAGCACAAGCAACTGTGCTAGCAAAAAGAAGTTAAACTGTTTCACTGCAGGGAAGTCAGGTTTCTGGGGGACGTGCCAAGCGAATTTTGCCGAGAACTTAGACTTTGAGTCAGAGCCAAATTCAGTAGCTGGTCAGTCAGCTGAGCCATCCACAAAGTCCAGTGATAAAACTTGCTTACCTAAAAGGCTGCACACTCTCTGCTCCTCTGAAATGAATCGCACCAGGACCTCCAGTGAGGCATCCATGGATGCTGCCTACCTTGATAAAATCTCAGAGCTGGACTCCATGATGTCCGACTCGGACAACAGCAAGAGTCCATGCTACAACTTCAAGTCCTCCGACCTAGATCCTTCTTCAAAGTCAACAGAGCACTCAAAGCTTCTGGATGAAACTGAGAAGAAAGTGGAAGAGATGAAAGAGGAAGAAAGTATCAAGTGTCCAGAGACAAGTGATCTGGCAGCTGACAGCAGTGGGTGGAAGCCTGTTACATTTTCCATCCTCTCCCCATCCGAGCGAGATCGGAGCGACCACTTTGCGCTGTTTGCCAGCCAAAACCTGGTGGCTGCCGAGACCAAACCTCCAAACTGCTTATTTCAAAGAGACTTTTCCCAGGGTTTGCTGTTCAGTAACTCACAAAGGTTGCCTGAGGAACAAAAGTTGGGTTCCTGCTTTTTAAAGATGTCATCTGACCTGCATAATCAGCTTAATCCTCCTTGGGTGTCTTCCTTTATAGCCGAAAGGAAAAATAAAGCCGTCAGTCAGTCGACCAAGAGGAAAATTCAGAGCAGCCTTTCTAGTGCTAGTCCATCAAAAACCACCAAAAACTGACTCTGCTTGGAAATGGAACAGGACTCAAAGACTTCAACCTGCAAATGTTTAATATTTACAGGTGAACTTAATTTTTAATGACTTCAATGCAATCTGATCCTGCCTTGTTCGGCTGTGTGAAAACTGAATGTTCCCTTGCCCATTACAAACTCCTTCCTCAGGAAGAACCATTCCAGATTCTTTCTTTGGCTGGGCTTTTTTTTTTTTTTTCTATTACATGGTGGGGGTTTGGGAGGGTGGGGTTGTTGTTTTCAGGTTGCATGATCCTCCAACNCCATAGCTTAATGACTCTCTTGAACAGGCCAGGTGGAAGTGGTCTTGTCAAGTAAGTCATTTATGTAACAGTGTGTTTTAAAGGTTCTGTTTCTCATTCCTGAAGATTGCCTTTTGTGTTTGTAAGGCAGCTGGTAGCTGTATGTCATAGGATCATAGAATCCTAAGGTTGGAAGGGACCTCAAGGATCATCCAGTTCCAATCCCCTGCCATAGGCAGGGACACCTCCCACTAGCACAGGGCACTCAAGGCCTCCTCCACCCTGCCTTCAACACCTCCAGGGAGGTTGTGGAGCACAGAAGCACCCAATGTGATCAAAGATCACATTGGGTGATTCTGTGCTCCACTACCTCCCTGGGCAACCTGTGCCAGTGTCTCACCACCCTCACTCCAAACAACTTCCTCCTAATATCCACTTTCAAGCTCCCCTCTGCCAGTTCTCTGGATTCATTAAATTGCTATAAAACAATGTCAGTTTTACCATAAAACCTAACTCCCAGAGGAAATGTTGGTGCTTGAACTGTTTCATAGCACCATCCTGAAATTTGTTTTATGTGGGTCTAAGGTAAAGAACCCTTCCCTTGTTTTTTTTAGTTACAGCATGGAGGTGTTGAAGGCCAGGGTGGAGGAGGCCTTGAGTGCCCTGTGCTAGTGGGAGGTGTCCCTGCCTGTGGCAGGGGGTTGGAACTGGATGAGCTTTGAGGTCCCTTCCAACCTTCCCATTCCATGATTTCACTTAGAAAATGTCTTTTTAACACTCCAGACATGGCTTTTATTTCTTGAAGTCAAGCACAGGTTTTAATTTCATTCCCCAAAAGCATTATTATTATTCAAAAAGTGTTCAGTATGCCTGGATAGACCTTAAAAATGGGTTTGTATGCTAATGGCTTGTTTACCTAATGTGCACTGAACATTTTACATTAATACTGTACCATTTTACATTAATACTGCATGCTTTTCTATGTGAATTGAATAAAACATGTTATAAGCACTGTAAGCCTTGATGTTGCTTCAAATATTGAATTAGCACCCAAAAAAAAGAAAAACAACAGTGGGGAAAGGGTTTTTAATAATTTGGAAAATCCCAAAATTCTGTAAAACAGAAACCTGAGTTTATTCACTTAAAAAGAAAAAAAACAAAACACATTTTCCTTCCTCCTCCTTGTTAGACATTTCTATTCTAGTGTCAGCATCAATACCCTTGATGGAAATGGCTTTCAGCCTCTCTGGAGGTGACTCTTCCATAACATATTGCACAGGTCAACATAATGTGATGGCCTGCAACAGGCAGGAGACCTAATTAAGCAGCAGAGCAAAATTGGTTTCTTTGCATTATTGTGTTTAAGGTTGGGTTGGTTTGTTGGTTTTTTTTAAGGGCATATTTCATTGCAAGGTGAAGGGTTTTTTCTTTCTAGATAGGCCTCTGATGAAAGCTCTTGCAAACAGACATGCTCACTGTGTATTCATATTGTACTAATACATTGCTTCAGTGCAAGACACCAGCTAAGAAAAGTGTGGAAACTCAAGAACATTCCTGAGCAATTCCAGAAAATTAGTGGAAATATGAAACATATTTCATATTCCACATATAGCTCTGCTGTGAGGACAGGCTGAGAGAGTTGGGGCTCTGCAGCCTGCAGAGGAGAAGGCTGCCAGGAGGCCTTAGAGTAGCCTTGCAGGATGTGAAGGGGGCTCCAGGAAGGCTGGGGAGGGACTATTGACAAGGTCTGGGAATGGCAGGACAAGGGGAATGGGTTTGAAGTGTGAGAGGGGAGCTTGAAAGTGGCTGTTAGGAGGAAGTTGTTTGGAGTGAGGGTGGTGAGACACTGGCACAGGTTGCCCAGGGAGGCTGTGGAGCACAGAATCACCCAATGTGATCTTTGATCACCTTGGGTGATTCTGTGCTCCACAACGTCCCTGGAGGTGTTGAAGGCCAGGTTGGATGAGGCCTTGAGTGCCCTGTGCTAGTGGGAGGTGTCCCTGCCTATGGCAGGGGGTTGGAACTGGATGATCCTTGAGGTCCCTTCCAACCTTNATTATCCCTTTGTGTTAAGAGAGCTTGAGGAAAGCTAGACTCATAGAATGGTAAGGTTGGAGGGGACCTCAAGGATCATCCAGTTCCAACCCCCTGCCATAGGCAGGGACACCTCCCACTAGCACAGGTCACTCAAGGCCTCCTCCAACCTGGCCTTCAACACCTCCAGGGAGTTTGTGGAGCCCAGAAGCACCCAATGTGATCAAAGATAGCTCATCAAAGATCACGTTGGGTGCTTCTGTGCTCCACAACCTCCCTGGGCAACCTGTGCCAGTGTCTCACCACCCTCACTGTAAAGAACTTAAAGCACTCCACTTTGTTTTGCTTTGTGACTGAGTGCCTTTAAAACACCTCTCATACTAAGTTTGGCATCATATGTGCTTGCTGTAGGTTGTCTTCCTTTTGGCTTAAAGTTTGGCAGTGCAGTCTCAGCTCCAAAACTGAAGCTGTGTATAGTGCTAAGGGTTTCCTCAGTCACTGGCCACATGTGAGGTTGCAGTTTTCCAGGCTGCAGTCTGTCAGTTGCTGAGCTTGCTAAATCTTTTGCTGCACTTACCATGCTCCCTGAATAAAAGGGCTTAAAGGACAGTTCACTGCTGTTAATATTTCATGATAGCTACTTAGTTATCTGGTAATGTAGAACTGGGATGCACCAGACCTAAAACTCAACTGTCACAGCTTTGATTATGACAGTAGGTGTTTCAAAGTGATGTAGAGGTGAGATCTGTGATGGCTAAGAGCATTTAATAGTTCATCAAAATTTTGCTTCATCTAATCATACTTAAAATGGAAGTTCTTTACAGTGAGGGTGGTGAGACACTGGCACAGGTTACCCAGGGAGGTTGTGGAGCACAGAAGCACCGAACGTGATCTTTGATCACGTTCGGTGCTTCTGTGCTCCACAACCTCCCTGCAGGTCTTCTGTGCTCCACAACCTCCCTGCAGGTCTTCTGTGCCCCACAATCTCTCTGGAGGTCTTCTGTGCTCCACAGCCTCCCTGGAGGTGTTCAAAGCCAGGTTGGAGGAGGCCTTGAGTGACCTGTACTAGTGGGAGGTGTCCCTGCCTATGGCAGGGGGTTTGGAACTGGCTGAGCTTTGAGGTCCCTTCCAACCTTCCCATCCTATGGTTCTATGAAAATACGAGGCAGCATGCAGGTTTTGACCCAGGAGGATTGAAAACACAGGAGAATGAGATTGCTACTAACTTCAGTTCATCACCAGTGGAATCTATGGGGTTATGCCCAAGAGCAAGAATGCCAAGGGCAAGTTTTTGCTCTGTGAGCTGCTTTAGCTACACAGTCTGGCAAGTGACTTCTTCTGCAAGATTCACCTTTTGAAAGCCTGGATCTGTTTGCTGTTGCTTCCTCAGGTGAAGGGCTGCTTCAACAGCTCTACCTACCTGCACCAGGTAACTGGCTTTGGTTATTTGATTTTTGAATGTGCTTTATTGTCTCTTTTTAGAAGAGATTTTAAAAGGCAGCAGGGGTCATAACACGTAGCTCATATACACAATGCAAGGTGTGCTCACATCCTTCTCCTTTTCACAACTGCTCCCTTCACCTAAACCTCCCATTTGAAAGCAGATTAAACCAATTAACTGCAGTCCTAATTCTTGTACATCATGGGCATCCTGCCTCTGCCTCCCACCAGCCACTGGCTTCAGGAACACCCCTCTTCACAAACCTCTTCCATACTTCGCTTGTAGTAAATGTTTTGCAGACTCTGAAGATGCTCCTCCCTTGCTGCTTTTGGCATGTGGATAGTCCAAAGCTTCTCCTTTCTCCCCTCCCAGGTTTGGATGAGAGAAAAAGCAGTTCTTAAGGTGGCTTGATGGAGAGGGAGAGGTTCATGATTATCTGAAGGACCACCCATGGTCACTGGCCACTCATCTGAACCTGGCCCTTCCTGAGCTTTTGCCCCTTCCTGCAGGCATGCACTGCTGTGGCAAACAATTCGACAGGCTTGGGCTAAAGGGGTGGCCTCTGTCCTGCCTTTGGGACACAACATCAAAGGGATGGCCACTGAGTCCCTTCGCTCTCTCTGGGAAAGCCGTCAGTGAGACACTGGCACAGGTTGCCCAGGGAGGTGGTGAAACACAGAGTCACCCAACATGATCAAAGATCACCTCCCTGGCGGTGTTCAAGGGCAGGTTGGATGAGGCCTTGAGTGACCTGCACTAGTGGGAGGTGTCCCTGCTTATGGCAGGGGGTTGGAACTGGATGAGCTTTGAGATGCCTTCCAACCTTACCATTCTGTGATTCTATGATCTTCGTGAGCTGAAGGATGGAGGGAAAGGCACAGGGGAAAGCTTGTGTGCCCTTCCATGCTTGTGATTGTAGCAGGGGAAGGTGAAACTGGGCTGAAAAAATAGGTGAAGTTTACTAGTCCAGTTTTTCAGCTTCCCTCAGTAGAAAGTGGCAGCTCCTCCTTAGTGCTTTCAGAGGCTGTGCAGGTGCTGGCTGCCATCTGTCAGGGAAGCCAGATGGACAACGTCAAAATCCATCGGGCACCTCGTTGCACCTGATGCTCAGGAGCCAGGTCCTCGAGTGCTGCTTTCCAGTCGGTGAATTGTGTCGGGGAAGCCCAGCGATTGGCAGGGATAAGAGAGATCCCTGTCCCGTTCCCGGGTCACAGGACAGCACATGCAAGGGCTAAGGGCACCGAGGACCGGCCGCGGGGCTGAGCGGCTCCGTGGCGATTGTGGCTTCGCTGAAAACAGTGTCAGGGATTCTCTTCTCCCCTCCGCCCAGCTTAAAGCTGGCTCCAGATCTTCAGGACAAAGGTGTTCACATCGGGTGCCAGGCGCTGGCGGGACGGCGAAGTGGAGTCCTCATCCCCTGCCAGGACGTGGCGAGGGCCTCCCTTCCCTCCAGCCTCCCTTCGTCGGCACCAGGTTCCGCCTGCTCGGACCGCACTGAGCTGATTAACCTGCCCGGGCACCACTATCAGCCTGCCCGACCCCAGCTCAAAAAGGCCGAGGGGGGCCGAGGTTTCGGCCGCCCACCCCCTGCCGTCCCAGACTCGCTCCTCCCGACGGCGTTCCCCTTCCCCCGGCCCCTCTCCGCCACCCTCCGCAAACCCTCACCGCGGTGGTTTTTTCTTTATTTCTCTTCTCCCCTTCGCTGTTAACAAACCTCGGTGATTAAGACGCGAAACTAACAAAGAGTTTTTCTTCCACCTTAACCTTGCACACAATCCTTTAACAAATTAATTAATCCTAATGAATTAACACTTCATTTATTTAAACGCGCTACAGTTCATGAATTAAATTTTCATGCAGTGATTAAAGGCTGTTAAAATATGCATGATTTCGTTAAAATTTTATAATAAATCAGGGCAATGTGTTACATGACAAGGCAACTACTTCCCAGCCCCTCGGAAGGTGTTTTGATTCGGAGGAAGGGGGGGTGGGATAGTGGGAGGGAGCCGGGCGCTCCTCTCCAGGTTTTGGCAGCCGAGCGCACCCCAGAGCGCGGTGATGCGCGGCTGACACCGACCCTCTGCCCCACTCCGAGCCCCTCTCCCAGTCTTTCTGAGGGGAGATAAAGCAGCTTTGGTTTGGGCTAGCCCGTAGGAAAACGTCGTTCTGGGAGCGGGAGCGATCGTGAGAGCGGCTGGAAGGCAGCAAAGGCTTTGCCCACACAGCCGATGTGGAAAGCGAGCATGGTCTGGGAGGTGTTTTGGTGCGGGGGCTCCTCGGTGCGCTCTTGAATTGCTCCGCGTCAGTTGAAAACAAAGAGCAAGCAACTTTAGTGGCAACAGGACCTGCAGTGTTTTCCACTGGACCTCTGCCTGCCTCCCCCTGCCTTCCTTGCCCGCCCGAAAAGGGACGTTGTGAACTACCTTGGGACTCAAATCACCATCAAGTGCTTCAATTTTTAATATGACAGCATTCTACACTTTGGCTGCAAAAGCAATTATTGCGGCTTGTACATCAGTAATTAGCAGGTCTTTGCTGATGTAAGGAAAGTCCTCATTAGGACATGGAAATACTTTTTGTGCATTCACCCAAAGGGCTGGGTTTGTTTTCTGTTGTGGGTTCACTTTTTCTTTTCCTTTTTCTTTTNCTTTTTCTTTTCCTTTTTCTTTTCCTCTTTCTTTTCCTTTTCCTTTTCCTTTTTCTTTTCCTTTTTCTTTTCCTCTTTCTTTTCCTTTTTCTTTTTCTTTCTTTCTTTTTTTTTTTTTTCCCTTCTGGAGGATGACTTTTATCATCTAAAGGGAAAAGTAGATTCTACACTAACTGGGATATTGACTTTCTGTGAACTTCACCGAATAACACATGCACTGTATTTCCCCTCTCAGTGCTGTTAGTGACAATCAGGACAGGACAAACATTGTCACTCAAAACTATAAACTTAAGTTTGGTGAAATAAATATATCCAGAAGGCTTACAGTGAGTGGTTCAATATGAACTACATCAACTGATTTGGTTTTTGGTTGGTTTGGTTTGATTTTTGTTTTGTTTTACCAGTCGGAATGTACAGCGAGCTGTGGCCAGACGTTAATGCTTCATATCCCAAACTTTAGTACGTTCATCTTTGGGGAATCCCAAAAAGAGTACAGTGAGTTAGGGTCATTGATGTATAACTGCCCTACTGTGGGAATAAGCTTTATTACTTGAGATGGGCAGTTCAATCAGTTAAGGAAATCTGCCTGCTGCTTGGGTTTGAAGCTGGGGAAAGCTACAGGAGACAAGTAAATGTGTTATATATGTGTGTATATATATATATATACACCTCCTTCCCTTTATTGAGCATCTTGGGACATAAACGCAGGGCTACAGCACGGTCATATCGCGAATGAACTCGCCCCTCAAAACCAGCGCTTTTATTGCCATCAGTATTCATGAGGCTGGACGTACCCACGAGGAACAGAAAAAAAACGGCTAACGTTAAGATAAAATCTATTATCAGGCCCGCGTGGTGCTGAGCACAACTCATATTGTCCTCCCAGGGAGATGGCGAAGTGTGGCGGGGACAGTGAATGCTAAGCCATTGCGGACTGGTCACAGAGGGGTGGCTGATCCCCGACGACTCCTGCAGACCGCCCGGGCAGCAGCCCTCAGGCCCGGTGGGTTGCAGCTTGAGTGTAAGATCTCAGCGGGCTGCGTCAGGGTGGAGTGTACTATTGAGCGTTGCTTTAGGGTTGGCTCTTTCCCTCTTTAAAATAAATAAATAGATAGATAGATAAAGACCCCCCCAAAGATTGCAAAGGAAAGTTTTTCCTCTCGAATTTGATAAGCGACAGACCAAACAATGCCTAAAGAAATAAATCCTATCCTCTTCGCACCTCCGAATGATCAGAGACGGGGAAGAGTTGGCTGCAACTGCCTGCCGCAGCTGCTGTTTCCAGGGGCAGCAGGGGGGACCGGGCGGGAGCTTGCAGTAGCTTGCCCAGGAGCCGCCAGAAGCCCGGAGCCCATCCAGGGTCCGGAGGCTATTTGCCACCCCAAGGGCTGCAGTCACCTCCGACACTCGGGCTGCCGCCGTGACCGCGTCCCGTTCCGTGAACGAGGAGCACCTGGCAGAGAGTGTCTGCAGCCCGGGGTACTACGTCACCCCGTTTGCCAAATCAAGGGGAATCCGCAGTCCTGAAAGCTGCAGAGGCATCGTGCCCACCCGCATCCCTGTCTCCAGAAGACGGCAGGGAGGTGAGACAGAAAGCCTTTAGAACATCACCTCTCTAGCCTTAGGGCTGGCACTTAAGGTGAAGGTGGAAAAGTGCCTTTCTGGAGGAAAAAATAAATAAGCAGGTGTGAAGGAAAAGAGTCGGTTTAGAGGTGCCGGAGGGCACCTGGGCTGAGCTGGTTCGCACTCGTGTAGGCACGCCCCAGGCCTTGGCAGCTCACAGCCTGGGCACAGCGGCCGTAAGCCCGGTGGTGGCATCTGAGGAAGGAGTCAGGTCACCACTTAGCCCAGAAATCCGTACCCCACCTCTCGGCCAACGCCTTCGTCGCCGCTTGCACATTTTTCCTTTGCTGTCAGCGTTTCTCTTAGAGAAACCTGATGAACTTGGCCCGACAGCGTCCTGCGGAGAGGGTAGAAGGGCAGACAAACACCCACTCGTCCCAGGCGGAGCAGATCCCTCACCTTCCTGCACAGGGCAAGAAAGCGAGCCCGGATTTCCACCTCCCCCCACCCCGCCCCAGCATCAGCCAAGCAGCCCCGCGGTGCGTGTCTCTGGGTGGCTTTCCGCCGCCGGTGGGGACGGGAAGGCTGCGAGGGCCTTTCTTCTGGACCTGCTCGGCAAGTTGGCAAGAAACGCTAGTGCCCGCGACCCTCCTCTTCTCCATCCCTTCCCCAGGAGACTGCTTACAAGGTTAGAAAGAGAGAGAATAAGTTATGTATTTTAAATCAAGCAAACAAACAAACAAAGTATGTACAAAAGAGGAAGAAATCCACGTGAAGTATGCTTTGGCTATGCTGATGCAATGATTTCGACAAGTAGAGAGGCTCCAGGTCCGCTTCGGACGGGTGTCTTTCAGTTTCAAGTTCATCTCCTCAGAGACCAAGTTGCATTCCGCCACCTCAGGGGCCGCGGTAACGGATGGAGTCTCGGCTGCCCTTCGCACAAGTCATTGGCAGTGGTTCCCTCCTTCCTCTCGGACTGGATGGGGAACTGAGGAAGGGCTTATGAAGACAAATGTGGGCTTTGCCTAGGCTTGCGGTGTGTGTGTGACTGCATGTGCGTGCGTGGCCTTTCGACGTTCGGGAGAAAAAGCAATTCCGATGCATTTCGAGGCTATATTCTATCCCTGGTCCAGCTGCCCCGCTTACCGCTTCCCGCTGCCTGCCCGCCCGCAGCCCTGCTGAAACAAACAGGGCAGCAGCTGGTCCGTCTGTGAAGGACGACTCCAATATGCCCCAGGGGACAGGATTCACCAGGGGGGCTTTCCCTAGAGAGTCATATTAACCTTATAGGCACAGTAGCAGGTACTGCCCTTCGACAGTTGTCTACAACTTTGTAAGCAGGAAAAAAAAGGGTCTGTTCTAAACCGGGGTAGACATCGCGAATCACTCATAAAGTCAACCATACGCTACTAACCCTAGTGTCACTCCTTAACTGTTTCATTCAAATGAAAGAGTATTCAAGAAACAAACGCACCAAAGAGAGGGGGGAGAGGAGGGGAAGTAAAACTGACAGAAAGACAGAGACACAGGAAAAAAGAAAAAAAAAAAAACAACCCAACACACACACACACAAAAAAAAGAAAACAAACAAAACCCCCACCTCTCCAGACAACAAAGTTGAAAGAGAAAAACAGAGAGAAAAATAGAGAGAAAACAAAAAAGAGACCCAGGAAGAGAGAAAGAAAGAGAACAAGAAAGAAGAGAAAATAGAAGAGAATAAAAAAAAAAGAATAGAAAAATAAAAGGAATAAAAGAAAGGGAAAAGAAACAAGAAAAGAGAAAAGAAAAGAAAAGAAAAGAAAAGAAAAGAAAAGAAAAGAAAAGAAAAGAAAAGAAAAGAAAAGAAAAGAAAAGAAAAGAAAAGAAAAGAAAAGAAAAGAAAAGAAAAGAAAAGGAGGGAAATTTATTCTGTTTATGATTGCTTTCTGTGTGAAACTCGTATTTCCCCCCTGCGAAGGAGCGAGGGGTGGCTGGGCAGCCACGGTTCCACCCCGGCAGAACGCATACCCACGCTCCTCGGGGGACAAGCGACTGTCACCAGCGGTGGCTGGCACAGTGGTATTTCCAACCGATCTACACAGAGCAGGAAGAAATGAAATCGTGCGGAAGTCGATAGCCTCTGAGTGCTTCAAACAAGTGTCTGCCACCCTGATTCTTCTCGAGGAGCCTCTGTATAACAACCGAAAGCAGCGGGGCGCGACTGGAGGACGCCCCTTTCTGCGACGAGGGCCCCCGACGAGGACTCTCCTTTTCACGCAGGGCGCTGCCGGGTCAGGCGCACCTTTGCGTTC
>VWYK01074824.1:805-53546 GCA_013399775.1 Semnornis frantzii
CTGTCTGTAATTTTTTTTTTGTACCTGGTTGAGAACAAAGAAAACACAGCAGCTGTAAGCATGGCCTCTTTGGGGGAGGAAAGAGCAGTATGCATTAAGGACAGCTATGTATAGCACAGCTAGGGCTTGACCCAGCACAGGTTCCCCAGAAATGAGCACAAGGAAGAACGAAATCATAACGAGACAGCAGGCATTTGCTTTGCTCCTGAAGTTCCACTAAACATAATCTAATTTGGCTTTTCTTTGGGAAGTGAAAGAGGCTGAATATCCAGTCCCCCTCAAATTAAAATGGTTAAATCTGACTGCATAGAAACCAAATTATTTATACTTTTGGTCTGGTAGACAAGAAAGCGTTCAAGCAGTCATTTGCTCAGATTGCCCAGGCATACACCTCCTACCAAGACCAGTGAAGGATTACAATCCTCTTGAGGTGCTTAATGGCTCTAGTACACATGAACAGAGTGCAATAATGACACTGATTTGCTCTGTTTGCGGTATATAATCTAATCCTCTATATAAAGCTTGTAAATGCCATTAGCCTATAATGACTTCTGGAAGAGTTGGAGACTTCTCCAGGTCTTGGGAAATGACTCAGTGTAGTTCCCAGTGGTTTGTTTGGAAGGTACCAGTTGTTTTGTAAAAGAAGGTCATCTGATGCTGGCTTGGCTGCTTTGCACATACCTTCAGTGTTTCCTTCTTTGTGAATTTGGCTGTGGGAGACACACACTCTTTGTCAGACCCATTGCAAAGCTTGTATTCGATCTAAAAGAGAGAGCAAACAAGCAAAGAGTGTTAGCGTGAAGATGTTCAAGTTATGCTCTAATGAAAAGTTGTTTATATCTTCCAAGAATCCATGAAATTGCTGATTGCAGATTCCAGCAGCAGATGCCAATTTGCAGCGCAGACCAAACTTTCTTCTATACTCACAGCTAGCTGGAGATTTCCTCACCAGATTTTATTCAGATTTCTCCCAAGCAGACACCAATCTTGGTAAAACAAAAAGGAAACAAATCCAACCCCCTATTATTATTTCTGACTTTGAAAATTGCTTATCTCTTTTCAGCTCCAAAAACATTTCAATTACTGGAATAAAAAATTACAGGGGAGCTGGTACAGATCATTTGGAACCAGACTTGATATTGGCATTGACTGTTGCCCTAACTGAAACATCCAGAAACAGAAATGGGTAAGAAATGACTTAATCACGTTACAGATAATACAGGAAATCATCATCATCTTGGCGTCCAGAAGCAAGGCACACAATAACACTATCACTTCAAATCGTGTTTGACAGTGTCGGTGCTGTTTAAATTCGTTTTCAGAGGCTCCAGACTGGTCTCCTGACTGCGCTGATGGGCTGAAAAAATGCTTTACTTTAGTTAGACAGGGTCACAGTATTACTGCTCACTTAGAGGGTACAGCTGTCTGCAGCCCTGCTCAGGAGGAGGACCCCAGCTTGCATAGGTGTGTCAGCAAGCTGTCCAAAACGTGGGAAGTGTGACAGTGGGAGACTCTTACTTCTCTGTGACCTTGGGGAACTTCATTTCTCTCTCAGTACATTTTTCCTTCCATTCTTTTCATGTGGCTGATGCATTCACAGTGTGATCTTTTGGGGTCAGGCACTGTCTCTCCTACTTATGCATGACAGTTTCATAAAAGAGCCTTGGCCACCTTGATTTAATGAATATGACACAAAAACGAGCTCTACAAAGGAAAAACTGTATCGAACGTAGTTCCCGTTTATAAATTCACTGCTATGATATGAAACAAACCCACAGGGCTCTCAGATACTCTCTCCTTTATGTCATGAGTTGATGAAATCGTTTTACAGTGCCTTCAGTTTTGAGAAACCCACTTTCTTTTTCCTTCTCAGTGACACAAAAACCTCTCTGGCTTCCAGAGCAACAAACCATGTTAGCCTGAGCACTAAGCTATTTAATGACAGCCCCATCAGTCCTCTTCACACAACTCAGATGAAAACACACAAATGCATGACTAGATCACAGCAAACAGGCCACCAGCTCTGCTTTGCAGACTGTGGAAGAAGCAAAAATGGGAGCTAAGGGTGCAAGTTCAACTGAGGAAAACTTGTTGTGGATGATGCAGGATTAGAAACTAGGGGTAGAAAGTGCAACTCACAGCAAAACCAGGATCACTGCAGAACCTTATTTGTTGTTCTCACATACCTTTCTCATAAGTATTTCACTAAAAACAAACCTACAGATGATACTTGAGAATAAACAGAGAAATGAAAACTCTGTGATGCTGTGGAAAGACCACTGAAGTCCTGGATGTGACTGTCCAGTTTACAAGTCAACTTGGCATTGGATCCACTCAAAGAATATGCCAGCTTTGGGGTTCCTGCAGACTGGTCAACAGCTGCTATTTCTGTTTTAGTAGGAAGCTAAGGCCACCTCCTCTACCTGCAATGCAGTTTCTGATGCAGTTTGTATTTGTGTGGCTGGGACTTCACTGCAAAAACACAAGGTTTACAGTGGGGACTGCTGCACAGTACAACATCTGAGCAGAGAATTTTGCCCAGGGGGGCTTTGTCACATTTCAAAGGGCAGTGGTAGACATCTGGGAGATATGCTATAGGCTTGTCTTTATGAGAAAACATTTCTAAATGCTTAAATATCTCTGAGCAAGAATCCTTTGGAACTAGTTGGAGATTGTGCTTTCATGATTTGAGACGTGTGTCCTCGGAAACTGCTCAGAACAACTCTCCACCTCTCTCCCAATTAGCAAGGAGAATGTCCTGTCCTTGTGATACAAGTATGAGCCAACTGTTTCTGAGTAATTTCACTCCCTCCAGCCTGAGATATCAGATACAGAGAGGAGCACTAGTCCTCATTAGCCAGCATAAGAAGCAGAAAGAACACTGATGTCCCTGAGATTCTAGGAAATCCTGCTCAGGTGTTTGCAAAGCATCAGGATATAATTAATGCCTTTTGCTTAACTAATCAAAATAGGCTACAGTCACTTGTACAGGCAATTACATCTCAGCATTTATATAAAGAACTACATTTTGGCCCTCACACTCATTTGGCTTGGGGAAATTTAGAATCATAGAATGGTAAGGTTGGAAGGGACCTCAAAGATCATCTAGTTCCAACTCCCTGCCATAGGCAGGGACACCTCCCACTAGCACAGGTCACTCAAGGCCTCCTCCAACCTGGCCTTGAACACCTCCAGGAAGGGAGCAGCCACAACCTCCCTGGGCAACCTGTTCCAGTGCCTCACCACCCTCACTGGAAAAACTTCCTCCTAACATCCAGTCTAAATCTCCCCTCTGCCAGTTTAAACCCATTGCCCCTTGTCCTGGCATTGCAAGACCTTGTAAATAGTCCCTCCCCAGCCTTCCTGTAGGCCCCTTTCAGATACTGGAAGGTTACTATAAGATCTCCTGGAAGCCTTCTCTTCTCCAGGCTGAAGAGCCCCAACTCTCTCAGTCTGTCTTCATAGGAGAGCTGCTGCAGCCCTCTCAGCATCTTCGTGGCCCTCCTCTGGACCCGCTCCAACCATTCCATGTCCTTCCTGTGCTGGGGGCTTCAGAACTGCACACAGGACTCCAGATGGGGTCCGACGAGAGCAGAGTGAAGTGGGAGAATCCCCTCCCTTGCCCTGCTGGCCAGACTTC
The DNA here is from genome assembly GCA_013399775.1 of Semnornis frantzii. NCBI lineage: Eukaryota > Metazoa > Chordata > Aves > Piciformes > Ramphastidae > Semnornis > Semnornis frantzii. The sequence continues at coordinate 4,446 of VWYK01074824.1, forward strand.
TCTTGATGCAGCCCAGGACTCGGTTGGCTATTAAATTTACTTGAAGATAAATTCAGAGAGGCTTCCAACAATGTTCACAAACCATGCCAACCTGAGCCCTGAGCCCACTGCTCCTGGGCAACTGGCATTAGCACAGAGACGCTTTCATTGGTCCAGCAGCCACACCTGTTGCTCCTCAGAGTCTCTCTGGGTTAGCTAAAAATGGACTTAAACAATCACAAGACTTAAACCTGGGACATTTACAGTGAGAGACATTGATTCTGCCTCTTCAGAAGAGCTAACTCATAGCTTCATGACCACAGGCACTGCTGATGCCCCATGCCAGCCAATGCTGCTATGCATGTCATAAAGCCACAGCAACACACCACCAGATAAAGGGATAAACTCCCCTTACACTACCACAGCCTCTAAGAGACCAATAAATACAGTGAAATCTGTCCAAAAATTATTATGAATCAGTCTGTCACTCGGTCAAAGCATCTGGATTAATATCCTTGGAGAATGCTGTGTTGGGCTCCTGAGCCACTGTGCTGATTCCTTCAAGCACTGCCTGCCCCTGTACCAGACATGCTGAATGTGCTGACCTTGCCTGCCAAGAGAAACACAGGCACAGGGACGGTGCACACCACAACAGGCTTAAGAAGGGATAATAAAGCGGCAGTAGTGCAAGTCCCTCACTGCCTGCATAAGAATTTCCAGATATGGGAGAACAAATACCTGTGCTGCCATGTCCCAAAAGCTGTGTGACACACAGCACAGCTCCTGAAGCTGGCTGCAGACTGACCAAGCTTTATGAAGAACAAGCAAATGTTACTAAAACCAAGCCATGATTTTAACTAGAAGCCATGGACAAGCTTTAAGATGTGCCTGACCTAGGACTTCTGTTTTGGAAACCTGACGATGTGCCGTGTTTCTCTTTTCAAGGAGACAAACTCATGGCTTCTCCCTGCAGACTGCTTCTTGTTATGCTTCTGAGGATGCATCATCACAGGTCCTAAACAGCAGTCTGCTGGTAGGTGACCTCCAGGTCTACAGAGTGAGTTTGATGTCCCTGCTCTTTCATGGGAAAGGTGGGATCTAATACCCCAGGACTGCATACCACAGGCCCCCCTGCTGCTGAGAGTGATGTACAGTTCCTTCAGGTTTGTCCTTTCAGACTTGAAGTAATATGACTTCATGTTTTTAGGTAGGCCTGCCCTAATAGCTTTGCTTGTACCTCGTGATATACATAAGATTCAATAAATCTGGGCCACCAGCTCTAAAGATCCCTAAGCCACAAGCAGGGCCTTACATTGCTCAGGCATACCAATAGCATCTGATGATGTCCTTTTGTCATCCTGCCTTTCTCAGCGTGGCAGAAGACTAAGAGAAGCCATTTGTCATCACAGCAAATCTTTCAAGGCATTGGGATAATGCTCGTGCAGGATATCAGAATCTGCCCCCCCCCTCTCCCTGCAGTAACATGTGAACACAATTAACCAGAGAGGAGGCTTCATACAGTGGGAGGGTAGGGGAATTAGTCTCTTTTTGAAAATTACAAACCCCACCAGAATATCCTAATAAAATGCAAAAGGTAAGATCCTTATATACTGGTTCTCATGATTCAAAGGAGAGAAGATTGTTCATCAGCCAGGAACTTTTACCAGGGCATGCAGCAGCACTTGCAGGGGCAGGAAACTGTAAGTCCCTCTGTAGCTCTCTAACCAGATCTGTCCTTTCCAAGACTAAGTGATGAAAGCGCTGGCTGACAACAGGCTGTGCTGTACTCAGAGACATACTTTTTATCCCAGTTGGGTTTCTGTTCCCTTTCATCTCAGTCATGTAGCTTCGGAGATTCAGTGCTGATTATTAGCAGTTATCACAATACCCTTACACTTCTGTTAGGCTTTGTAAGGGAGCAGAGTCCTGACAATAGTGCTATTCTGATCCAGTGGCTTTTTGGTGACTTGATTTCCAAGGACAACCAAATAATTTCACAGAAAACCAGTTTGTGATGGACTCTGGGGTGGGGGGTGCCAGCTCATCAGCAAGCCATGTCTTGGCTAGCAGCAATCCTTACTGCATGGGGTGAACACACGAATTGTGTCATGAGAGAAGCCCAGAATTATTCCGCATCAGAAACACTTAAATAATGTAACTCTCAAGCTGCAGTCTGCATGTTAAGCACAGTGACAGCTTCCAAGTTGCTCTTTTTTCTTGTTTGCATCCAAGTGAGAGCAAGATGAAATCAGATGGGGATTTCAAGGCAAAACAAACAAAGCTGGGCTCGTAAGTTGTGTTTCACAAAGGCAAAACCAGTCACCACATGGGAGACACATCTTTGCTCACAGGTGATTTTGCCACTATGTTTTCCATGTGTAATTGTCACAGATCTGTATCTCTGCAGGAATAAAAGAAATTAAATCAAAGTCCCTGAAGTAGCACAAACACTATGGAATAGCTGGGTTTAGCACAAGAAGTGAAGAGCTTCTTGTCCTGGATGTGAATATTCACTTTATGCATTTAAACACTGTTGTTTTCAGGTACTGCAAGCAGCTCTTCTTAAAAACGTTTTTATTTTGTGGTGAATTAACAGCCCACACACAGCACTGGAGAGTCAGAGAAACAATTCTTACCCACAAACCAGCTTTGCATTAGCAAAGATGACCCTGCAGCTAACGTGCTGCCATCCAGCAAGCTGACTGATCTTCACCTAGTTTGAAAAAAAAACACCTCACTTCAATACTCCCTCTTATTTCAGCAGTGTTACAAAGTCCCAGCAACTGCATTTACAGCACTGTAACAGCACAACGATTAGCATCGACTGAACAGCCTGTACAAAGAGATAACCTGGCAGCAACACCAGGGGAAAGCCACTATCTGAGCACCTTCAAATGCCAGGTTACACTCCTATTTAGTGGAATGCTCTACTCCATTGTGTCAGATTATAGTAAATAAAGAAAAACCTCAAGAGATCTCATGAGATTTCTGTTTGGTCATTTAAGTGTGCCTTTCATGGGAAGAATGCCCTGCAGGTTTAGAGTATTTCAAGAGTATTTCAGGTGAGATGAGAAGCTGCACCCTGAGACGGATGCTGTTATGATGCTGAGCCTTGCCAAGGTTACTCTTGCAATATCTGAATCTTTCTGACAACTCACTCCTGAGTTTGCTAGCTAGGGGAGGATGAAAGGAAAGGTATTCTTGTAGGGTGCCAGACTATGATAGTTCCAAATTTAACCATGGCTAGAATTAACTCAGAGGTTAAGAGTATGACTCATGGATGTACAAGGATATGAATTAGAGACAGCCTGGGAATTGTAGCTTGCATGTCAAGGGATCAGTATGAGCTGTTTTGAGCTACTTTGCAGCTGTAATACATTGCTAGCAGCCACTTAAGAGTCATACTTCAGATTACAAATCACACAACAAAGACTTGAACAGCTCAGGCATGTGGAAAAAACTCATCCACTATGAACAAAGCAATCTAAGCTTTGCTCGCTCATATGTCATGTAACTGTGCACACAACAGCCACGTGCTAAGTTTAGACTTCACTGTGGCATTAGTGGGGGGCTGAAGAGTGAACTACCCGTAACTGCCAGCTTCAAGACTTTTCTGACTATCCCTTAAAATACACTTCAAATCATTGTGGGCTCTGCATGTACATTAGGAGACGTCAGCTGCTCTCCAGCCAATAGAATAAACAGTAAGGGGCAGAAAGGGAAGAGAGAGAAATTGCAGCACTGTAGACTGCAATAAAAGGTGCTTTAAAGCACAAAGAAGGCACAAAGTGAGAGGAAGCCACCTCCTGTCACCATCAGGCAAGTGCTAATGTACTACCTGGCTGCAGAGGGCAGCTTGACATTAAAGAGCAGTTCTGTGTTACTTTCACACCCTAGTACGAGTACTGGTCCCAGAAAACAAAGCTAAAGGGCTTTAAAAAGAGAAACTAATATAAGAAACAACACGAACTAAATAATTCAGTAATGTTTGATTGTGGGGTTTTTTTTGCCCTGAAAAAGGAGATAAAAGAGACTGCACTTAAAAACAAAAGAGAGAATGTCCTGCAGGAAAGTTAACAATTAAATATGTAGCTGAACTGTGCCTTAAATTCGCTTAATAGAACTTGGTGTGAGGAGCCAGAGCTGAAATCAGAAACTTGTATTGCCAAGAGATGCACAGACAGGCTGAAAGCAGATGTTGCAGCATAAAGCATTTTATTGCATGTCCAGACAGGAGCTCAAGGACACACTGGCAGCCCATCTATGAGCAGGGGATAGTGTCATGGCAGGTAAATGGCTGCACAGCTCACAGATGTTATGGAGTCTCAATGACGTATTCTTCTTGGTGTCTGCTAACTCAGAAACCTGCAGCCTGCTGCATGGTGCAGAGTGGATGTGGTTGTGAGTGAACAAAATGAAGGAAAGTTTCTACCTCGCTACTGAATATGTGAAACAGAAACACAGTTGATCTGCCTGTGGAAATGCAGTGATTCCAAGCCAGAGCTGGGAATTCAAGGTCCCCCAAGTTCCAGTCCAGGACTTGAATCACTTAGCTGGCTTTCCTTCTGGGTGAGAAGAGCCAGTGTGGTGTGGGACATCAAAGTAGCGCTGCTGAAGGGACACATTCCAACAATGTTAGTTATATTCACTGTCCCAAAAGAAGAGTTAAGCATTCATGGCATGAATCTGTTATCTAAGACATTTACTTTTGAATTCAGTAATTAAACCTGCACACCTCACAGCTTAGTTTCTAAAAATTATTTCCCTCCTGCCATCAAGAATCTAAACACAACCCAATTAGCATATTCTTTCCTTTGGTCCAAGTAAGTGGAATTGCTATTTATTTTTAAACTGAAATGCTGTGACAGATCCCTACTTACAGTTCTGGACACCTGTCAGTAAGTTCATTATAAAGCCTTAGAGCCAAGTGGATGTGAAAAATAAAATATTAAGCAAACTGTCTGTCAGTTTGCCTTGATTTTTAAGGTACAAGACATTTCCTAATGGGGACTCCCTACTGTCACAGACACTGCAAATCCAGACAGCAGAAAAGTTTCATGCCTGGAGAAGAACACAGTGGTGTCCAACATATAAAGGCAAAGCAAAAAGCAAAGCAAAGTGATGTTTGTTTGCACAAGTCCAGTGAAGCTGAGAGTCTCTGGATCAAACCACGTGTCTAAGCAGAACATTCAGGCAGGAAAAGAAAAACCTAGCTCTGGCCCATGAGGTAGCAAAAGCAACTGCCTGCAGCACTGTAAACAATTAGGCAAGTTGAGGTTTGGTGTTTTGGAGTCCTCATATCTGTTTTTAGCCCACTGATGTTTCAGAGCAATTTTGGCTATTGTAAAAAAAGTCTTGGGTCAGTGAAAGCAAAGCTCCTGTCTGGCTTCAGACTCCCATTTGTTTTGAATCACAAATCTGACACAGGTGTTTGGACACCTGCATTCTCGCTTATCTCTCCTTAACAACTGCTCTTGACACTGCCAAAGGGAGACTCACCGACACCTCCCAGGTGCACACAAAGCATGGCAGAAATCTAGACGGGCATCCAAATCTTCCAAGGGTACTTCTCCTTTCAAAAGCACACTTGTTGGAAACTGAATAGCGAGGCAGGCCCTGAGGCTGGGAAAACTCAGCTGAGATGCACTCTTACCCCAACACCTCTCATAAATGAACTCCTACTCTTGTATTCAGAAATCAAACTGCATCTTAGAAATCATACTCCCTTTTGGACATGTCAGTGCTGTGAGCTGTCCAGAAAGGTCCTTCTTCTTTATGTTCTTAAGTCACTGGGAGTTTAACACCAGTCTTTTGCAGGCACACAAAACATTTGGCTTTAAAACAATGCCTTGGATGCAGGTACCTGGTCTTTGGCCTTCTCCACTGTCAAAATAAGTGGGAAGCTGGGTTTCCATGAGGAACCTGCATGAAAAACCAAACCCAAGTTTGGGTTGCAGCTTGCCAAGTTCCAGCAATAGCAAAGGACACGTACACAAGCCCTTATTACAGGCCCCCAAAGCTCTTCTCATCATCATCTCCCCATGTTGACCTCTGTCAGAGCACCCCAACTGTACAACCTGCAAGCACCAGGCAAGCACAGCCAAATGTATTTGAAGCTGCAGAGCCTATTTTCATGTATTATGAGAAACCACTTGTCTGCAGCTGCTTCCTTCAAGTTATATTTTCATTTCAGCTGGTGTCATTTGCATTTTATAGCTTCATAGTTGAATAAATTTAGTTAAAAATTTATTAACAGGCTTTGCTTCTATTTCTAGTTACTCTCTAGAAATATGTTCGTTAGCTGCAGCCAACAAAGCCTGTACATGAATCTCAAAGCCAGATCTAACTTACAAGGTTAGTTTCATCTCTACAGGAAAACAAACAAACCCAGGCACTCAGTAACTCTAGATGTAGAGCCAGGTTTTGAACACCCAGGTCCTTGGATGCAGTTTTTACCTCTCCATAACAGGCTATCTGGAAATGTGTTCAGGAAATTGGTTAGTTTGCATTCCTATCCCACTACACTAATTCCCAGAGCTCTCTTCCAGGATCTTGACTCACAGTTTCAGATGCCATGCACAACACTAAACATTACAGCTTTCTCTTCCAAAACAATTAAGGTTTATGATTGCCTTGCTGATCAGGAACAGCAGGAGACACTTCTGCTGACAAAATCAACCTTTCAACCATAATTATTCCTATCTAATTACTGCCAAATGAGCCCAAATAAGCATGGTTCTTCTGTGGTAGGTGCTATCACGTCAGAGGGAAGTGTGAGCTTTTCTGTCATCCCAACCATGCAAACTCACCCCTTTTCATCCTCTGAAAACATACATGCACAATTCCTGCAGGAACAGAAGGGGAGGCTTTCTCAGTGAGGGTTTTTGGTTTTTTGTTTGTTTGTTTGTTTTTTAAAAAAAGAAGACAGTGTAAGAATGATTAATGACAGCCAGAAAGGAAACGAAAGCAAGCCTATAGATGGATCCCTATTCCACTGTACCTTACTAATGGAGTTTGGAGTCTGTGGTGTTTCATCCTTCAGTGCAGATGGGCTGTTTCCTTCCACTTCTTTTCCTACAATAAATGAAAGTGATTCAGATTCTGAGAAATTCTGTGCAAAACCATGGCTAATCATGGCCTTGGAAGGGCTACTGCTAACAACAAGCAAGAGAAGCTGTCACAAGCAGGAGCAGGCACACCAGGACCACAGAGAAGGATCTTGCAGAGCTTGAAATAGTCTGGATCCATATACTTGGGGAATGCAACAAGTGCTGCTTAGAAGTTAGGTCTCAAAAACACTGTGGTAAATCAACATTATGGTTTCAAAGTCCAGCATATGAAGGCTGGAAAAAAACAGAAATAAGGTTGCTTATGCATCCTTAATCATCTCCCTTCCATGTCTTAAAGATGCAGTCTTTAATTACCTTACCACAGTCTGTTCTTTTCTTACATACCCCACGTCTCACTCAATGTAAATAATAAATGGAATTCAGTTAATAAGCAGCTATTCAAGACTTCATCCTCCTTGGTCAGTATCTGGCAACTACACACAGATGCACTTGATAGCAGGTTTGTTTGACAAATAAAAAGCAGGATCAGAAAACATTACAGAAGACAGAACAGCATCTAGACATAACCAGCAAAACTAAATTAAAAAAAAAAAAAATCAACCATGCAGGAGATCAATGTCTTCTGATCAAGTTATTTGTTAAAGTAAGAAACATTTTCAACTAACAAGCAGTATTTATGAGCACTATGACATTTCCTAATTACTGTGCAGATGTATTTCCGCTACCTAAACATCCTACACGTGCAGTACATTAAACATATTATATACTAGTATGAGTATGCACAGCCCTGGCCCAAGCAATAAAATGTAATGATAAACTCTGTACTTTTTTTGCCAGCTGTAATCATGTCCTTACAGTAAAAGAAAGCATAAAGCTTCTATTTAAAAAGCCAAAGATTAGCATCAGCTGAGCCTAGTTTTCCAGCCCTAGGACCGTCATTGTTACCCAGCTGCACTGTAGTTTTCTTCTCAAAGCTGTCAGCAGTCAGAGCCCTGGAAGACTGAACACAGTAAAGAACCACTGAAATGGTGAAATACAATCCACTGGTAGTACACTGCCAATGTGGGAACTGTTAAAAATGTTTTTGAACCATGTAGGCTGTTCTTGGAATCACCACCAAATCCAAAACCAGCAAGGAAATTTCTGATTCTCCTGAAGTCAGCAGAAGTTGACACAAATGTGTCACAGATGTGTCAGAAGCTATTAACATCTCCTGGAGTTTTCAGAGCAGCCATTTAAGAAGCCAAGCACCATCAGAAAAGACAGCCATGGAAGCTAATTGAAAAACAAATAACCTCATGGCCATGTCCTGCATTTCCACCATGGGACATGTGCAAGACCAGCACATCCACTATAACCAGAACTGCAACCGCAGCACCGGATTTCTGACAAAACCCATGCCCTTTATACAGGCGTTACCAGGCAGTTTGGTGTATCAGCTCTTAACTTTAGGAAAAGACTTTGTGGGACAACTGTCCCTGGAAGGTGTTCAACTTTCCACATGGTGACTAAGGGTGGAGGGGGGTTCAGATGTGCTTCTCACCCCATGGCATGGTGATGACACAGAAAGCGAACACTCTCAAGACCCGGGAGAAGCAGGGCAGCACATGTGGTGCTCAAGTGGGCTGCTGAAGCAGAGGAAGGACCTACATAGTCACACAGGAGGTGGTGCAACAGAGAACCTGTATCCTAACCCAGTTTCTGAACCATCACTCCTTCCCCTGAAACACTGAGCCCTATATAAAGCGCTGGGAAAGCTAATGTCTATGGGAAGCAGAAAATCCCAAGTGACTGCATAGCTGACAGAGCCCTTGTGCTACCATGATAAGTGGGACACCCACGAGCTCTGCTGCCCATGGATTAGGACCTGTATTGCCATACTTTTTCTTTCTCTAATGGCATTTTCCTCTCTATAGCCTCCGCTCTGCCCAGCAGAGGCAGAGAAGGTTGGAATAAAGTCACAAAGCCATGTAGCTGCTGCACTTGTTTCCCATGAGGAGCTTTTTCTGCGCATGTATGGGAAAGTAACATATGGTCTGAAAGTTCAAGTCAAGTTAATGGGCATCAGCTGCTGCCTGCTCGGAGGGAACAGCATCTATTAGCATAACAGAGATCCCAGCCACTTTTTATTATGTCTCAGTTCTTAGAGAAGGCTTCACTCCAAGCACAAAAAGCCTGAACGTAGAGATTTCTGCCTTCTCTCAGCAATACAGTCAAAAGGGCTTGCACCTGAACAATGAGATGTTTGCTGAGGTTCTGGACCATCCTGCTCACAGAGTATTATGAAAAGCGGGAACATGCAACTGTTCACTCTTACCACATAACTTACAAGGACATGTATATGTTTATGGAGCAGCACACTGGTTCCTTTGCCAAACTCATTAAGCTTATTAGCACTTGTGAGGGAAAGGCTGTTTTTCAGAGGAGAGCTACCTGCTGTCCTTCTCAAGCAGACTTGCTGCAGCTGTGCAGCAGAGGGCTAGCCCTTGTGTGGAAAGAAAACTTCATAAAAACAATATGTGATGTTGTAGTCTACAACTACCTGAAAGGAGGTTGTAGCCAGGTGGGGGTCATTCTCTTCTCTCAGGCAACCAGCAACAGAACAAAGGGACACGGTCTCAAGTTGTGTTGGGGGAGGAATAGGCTGGCTGTTAGAAGGAAGTTCTTCACAGAGAGAGTGATTGGCATTGGAATGGGCTGCCCAGGGAGGTGGTGGAGTCCCCATTCCTGGAAGTGCTCAAGACATGACTGGATGGGGCACTTAGTGCCATGGTCTGGTTGACTGGATAGGGCTGGGTGATACATTGGACTGGATGAGCTTGGAGGTCTCTTCCAACCTGGTTGATTCTGTTCTATTCTGTGAGCTTCTCAAAATCCCACACACAGAGTTAAGTGCACAGAAAGCTCAAAAGTGAGAGTTCCACACAGAGTGTAACAGACATAGGTGCCTTGAAAACCAAACAGGAAACCACATAAAAACATAAAAGCAGCTAAATATTAACTGGCTATAGAAGCTCAAGTTCTTATCTTTCTGATCAAGAAAACATCATGCCCACAACACAGACAGAGCTGAATCTCTCCTGACTTAAGATTTCTGGCTGCCAGCAGGGCATGCAAAGAAGGGTCTTCCTCGAAGCAGCCCAAAGGTTTTGCATCAAGTAACAAAAAACATTTGGGGAAGGGAATCAGTGGTGTTTGTGGAAACGGTCTTTACCATATTGTGAAGAAAACTGCCAACAATCCCATGTTGAGGTTACAGAATATAATTACTGACATCCTTTTTTATCCCATTATTGTCATGCACATGAAAAATAAATATTTGGTTCCTTTCCAGAACAGTAACTATGCCCTTTTTTGTTTGTTTTCTGCTGGGTATCAGTCCTACAGGTGCATTTGCCTTTCCCCTTTCTGAAGATACAGCAAGCATGACTGATCAGTGGCAACGGGAAGCAAAGTGACTGAATTACTGAGGAATTCCTGGTTAGCTCCACACAGCATGTGTGTTATTAAAACTGTTATTTTACAGGCTTTCTGATAGAGTACCTGGATAGCTACAAGAGAAAATACAGGCTCTGGTGTGCGGCAAAACTATCACAAATAGAACCTGCTACTGCTGTAAATAGCAGCCACATGGCTCAAAGTATTTGCCAGACTGAAATTTAGTTCAGTGTATCCACCACAGTAAAATTCCCATATTCATGGAACTGCATCTCTTAGGATGCAGATAACCTCGGTGACTCTGTAACTTGCAGTCTAGTCAAAAACAGAGACTCTAAAAGTTCTAGCTACACCTCCAATATATTTCCTACCCTCTCTCCTTATTCCTAAGTGAAAGACAGACAAGGGCAAGGAATGTGAACTCTTGTCTCTTTACTTTTTGAGCTTCCTATAAAAAGAAAATGTCTTCTTCAAATTTCTTTTAGTAACCAGAATCATCAGCATTTTTGTGTGCAAGCAAGAGGCAGAAAGTCCAAGGTGTTATTTCAGATAGTGTCCTTTGCATCTCCCATATGTTTCCTTTAAAAAAACACCTCTCACTGAACTGAGCATAGCTTGCACAAGGTGTAAAGTCTGTCACTTCTTCTCACTGAATCTGCACACCTTCATTACTGAAGGGCTAACCCTGGGTTGTTGGTGTTGTGAGACCTACAGCTCCAGCCACCTCATAACCCACCAAATTCCTGGCAGGCAATCACTGGGCTTTGCTGCCCACACTGCCCACAGCATGCACCCAAAAATGATCAGCCCAGTGCCCTCTTACAGCAAATCTGCTGGGATCAGGCAGCAAAACACGGATCACTGGAAAAGAACTGAAAGTTCATGTAAAACAACAGATCAAAATGCAGGACGGAGAAGTACTGGATGCAGCTTATGGACATAGACCTGTAGCCTGTCTATGGTGGTAGTAGCATCCTTCAGAGGGACAGAACTGAGGGGAAGCATAAGAGTCTCAGAGGAAAATGAGGCATAAGAAGCAAAGGAGTGAAAGGAGAGAAAGCAGAGATAGGAGAGCTCAGCATGGGAAACGGCAATGGAATGTGAAGAGTGACAGTTACTTCTTATGGGAAATGTGAGGAAAAAATAGACAAGGCAGCTTTGTAGGGACCAGGAAAGAAATCAAAAGAGTGGAAAAAAAAAATAAATGGATAGACAAAACCCCACTCTCTGCAAGAAATCTCCTGGCTGAAGCAGTAACTTCTGTTTGTTTAAAAGCATATTCTCTTCTTTACAAACTCTTTGGCCTATGCTCTTCCTTTGCAGCACAGAGAGCTACTGCCCTTGCTGACGCCAGTGCTGGAGGTTACTCAGAACTGTGCAGAACAACAAAAGCTCCAGCATGGCTGAAAGACACACACTGCTGAGCCCAGCGAAGGCTGTTTGGTCTGGCTGCCAGCAGGGAGCAAGGAGAAACAAGGTGATGGAGGAAGCTGAGAAAAAGACAAGCTCTTGCAGCTACCTCCTCTGCACTGAAATGCTCCACTTTGCTTGGCTTCTGAAGGACTGCAGCACTGAAATATCTCAGTGAGGAAGTCAGTAACTTTTTTAGCACTGAAAATGCTCTTAAGAACTGAGGAATGGGCAAAATCTAAGCTTCAGAACTCCCTGCAGGTTTGAAATGTCTGAAACATTAGGTGTCCCATTTTAAATTGCTTTCAATTTGATTACCAAAAGGTTGTTGAAGCTTCCAGCCACCTCAGTGACAGCCAGGATTAGTCAGCACTGCTGAAAATAGGCTCCCCATTGCCTTGATGCAGACACAAATAGAAATACCTGCGAAATCAGAGGCTCTCTAAACCTTTGCACTTAAAGACAATTAGCTCAAGAAAACCCAGACCTAGTTTTGCTCTACACCATGCAAAGTCCAGAGAGTCTGTGGGGTGTTAAGAGCTACATGAACACTGAAATCTTTTGACGGACGTTAAGTTCTTCCTGTAGCTATCAGTGTTTTGGGAGCTCGTGAAGGTGCTGTGAGGTTTGATCATTTAGCACTGACGTGGCAGCTGCAAATGACAGCTCTACCAACTTGTGACTGGTCCTTGAAGGATTTGTTTACCAACTCGAAGTGAAGCATTGTTTGCAGACTGCAATCAAGGAAAAACTCGAATGTTTACTGTGAGCAACAAAGTCTGAAACAACAAAATCAGCTCAGTTTCCTTCAAAAAGGGTGCTGGGAAACTCAAGGGAAAAAATGAAGTAAAGAGAACACTTAAAGCCAGACTGCTGTTCACTGCAACTTGTCAAGGTCCCTGGTACCTGTAGTGCTTGCAGATACTTACAGAACATTAACCACAAAAAAGTCTGCTTTTGTAATATTTATCCTGGGCTCTAAAGTCAAAGAGGGAAACCTGCCATTCAACATCTGCAAATGGGGCCAAAAAATGTTAAACGAGCCCAAGGCTTTGGATGAAGCCCCTCAAACCTGCAAACATTAGTCATGTTGGAAATGTGAGGCCATGTGGCATTCAAATGGTTATGAGCCTCAGCTCTCATGCTTTCCATTCCCACTTAACACCGTGGCAATGAAAGACAATAGCATCATGAAAGTCAAACTCCCTGGGATCCATGAACACCTGGCTCACAACAGCTTCTCTCTCTCTTCCACATTAACTTGCTTCTCTGTCTCCTGGCAGCATGCTGCAGTATCCACTTGCAGGCAAGCAGCTGAGACATGCTGCTTTCTGCACTGACACACAGAAACCAACCTGGGCTGAGTGGGTAGATGTCATTGTCAGTCCCGAAGAACAGATTGCGAGTCAGCTTGCGAGGATCAACCTTCTGAGGGGTGGATGAGGCTGGACAGAGGGAGAACCTGCGACGAAGAAAGTTCTCCTCCTTCATGGCATGAGCTGTGGGGGTTTTCTGAAAGGGAAAGATAGAAATAACAGTTCATTTCAAGACACAGGAAATCAAAGTTTCACACCCAGATGACTCTGCTGCTTCAAAGCCACCCAATCCTAGGTAGTGTGCCACATCTTTTTATAGAATGCCAGAAGGCTATGCAGGAAAAAAAGAAAGAGAGAGAAAAAAAGAAAGTGATATTAGTTTGAAGCTACAATTACTGATTTGCTGACTCTTAGTGTTTGCAAACTGCAGGGAAACAGGACACTGCTCCTCGATGAATCCAAGTAGCATAACATCTTCCTACCTACAAGGATCTATCCAGGACAACTTATTGGGTCTATCCAGTGCACAGTAGCTAAAATTCACTTGTTTTTCTTTTGGTTTTAAGGTTTTATAGTCTGTTCCATAAACACAACTCTGTTGCTGTCACCATCTCTGCAAAAATCCATGTTTAATGTGAGATGCACAGGGGCAGACCAGCTGCAATGGTTGCAGAGAGCAGCAAGCAGAGGTAATGTCAGCGACACTCCTGCCCTCCAATTACAGCACACACAAATAATTTTGGCTTTCTTTACAATATCTTTTAGATCAGATTTGCAGTTTGATCAGTAAGATAAATCTTGCTGCTCAGTGAGGGTAAAGAACAGCATTTGCTCCCCAAAAGCCTCCCCACGCATCACATACTAGAGCTTGGTGGTAATGTGCTCTTTAGCACCACTTGGCTACCACGTTAGACTATCCTGGCTGCAATTAAAGGTTTCTTTTATATCCATCTAACAAGCAGTTCTTTCTTACCCATCACAAACAGATATTATGACTGTCTCCTTCCTGAGTTACAAGTTTCATTCTCACCTCAAGTGCAGCCAGAGGCAGGGCTCTTGCTAGCAGTAAGAAGTGTTAAACCAGCCTTTGGTGGGCATTGCAGACTACAAAATCTGCTGCTTCTCAAGGGCCAATTACTGTGCTAAGAAAACCTCTTTAGGAAGATACACATTTTCTCAAAACAACCTCCGAGTTTTTCCATCTCTTTTATGCTACTGGGAAAGCAAAGAGGAAAAAGTTGCCCAAAGTTGCAGTACAGTTTGGGAGGGCAGGTCTTGCAAGTGTGCGAGGTGACCTGAGTGGCAATAGGTGAGTATGGGCTAAAGCACTCTGCCCTGCTGTGATGGTTTGGGAGTTATCCTCCCCCACACACTTTATAAAATCACCCAGACTAGACTCAGCTGGCTGGCAGTTAAGGACTGAAGCTCTATTTACAGCTTAGCACAATATACAAGCAGCTGTATACCCAATATCCAGGAATATTTACAGAAATATACAGGTTAAAGGTAATACAGAAACACAACACCCCTCCCAGAAATCAGTCCCCAGGAAGGGCTCCCAATCACCCTTCCACCTTCTTCCCACCCCTCTACCCTAACCCAGGGTTTGCCTTATGTGCAAGGGGAGTTTGGAGGATGGGCAAGGGGAGTTAGAAGCAGAGTGGTTAGGTAATACAGCAGAGAGGACAAGAAGTTTGCAGAGAGACTGAGCCTCTATTTGTATTTTATCTATATTTGTGTCCTTGTTTTTTATACATCTCAGCAAGCCTATGAGTGAAGTAGACATCACCACTGTTTTTCTTTTCACAGCCTATAATTTTTTTCATAAAAATATTCCAATTAGCTTCGAACCAGCACACCTGCCCTTCCTGTTCCCAGTACTGCCCCAGTGCTTGCACTGGCCCGAAGGCCCTGGTTTAATAGGGAACCCTCCGTGGGCTCCTGCAGCTCAGCCTTCACAGCTGAGACAATGCATGTGGGATTGCCGCAAATGTGTCGCAGTCTAAGAACCTCCCCTGCTGCTCTGTTCCTCCACCTGCCTTGCTAATCCCTGAAGAAGGCAGTGCCAATGTTTCAGGTTTTCAGCTTGTTTTACATTTACTGACACAGCAGCCTGCAGCTGCTTTATAAACCAGCCATGATTTACAAGGCAAAAGAGGATCTGCTCCTTCCTTCCTCCAGCGGATTACCTCAATGCCCAAGAGCTTAATTTGATCTAAGCCAGTGTGGACTCCAACAAAAAATGAGTTACCAAAACCACTCTGAGCAGCAGATCCTTCTGAACCCATCCCACCAAGCTGGGATGGGTGAGCCACCAGATGAGAGGCTCTGTAACATCCAAATAAGGGGCTAACTGCTACCAGCTGAGGCTAGCCTGAAAATGGGACTCCCCCAGGCCACACAACTGCAACAGGAAGAGGATGAAGGATGAATTAATGTTTGTGCAGTGCCCTGAGGACACAATATTCCCTAAAATCCCAACCTGTTATCATGTCCCCCCATGAAAGTGGCTGTGATTCAGCAGCAGCATTTCACCCACCTCCCACAGCACTGGCTGTTTCAGGCTGATGATGTGTGGTGACAGCCAGGTGAAATGAGGTGGCTGCAGCTTTTTTGACTCATTCCTGCCCTGCCTCTGATCAATTCAATTGCCCAACAAAACCATCCTGCAAACATGTGCCAGGGCTCAGAAAGTCCCCAGGTTCCCACTGCAGCCAACAGCATCTGTGAAGCAGCAGGTAATGCAGCTCCCTAACATTAAGCAATGTAAATAACCCTTTTTTTTTTTTTTTTTTTTTTGCACAGATACTCTTGGCTGCATACCACTGAGTGGAGAGAAGATGCAAAATCAAAGCCAGCTATAAAAAAAAGGAAAGTGAGAGCAGAGGAAAATGCAGCTAGTTATGTGTCTGAAAGCACAATATTTAAAAATAATCCAGGTCTAAATAGTTGGGTTTGGAATGCTAACACCGAGCTATTTTCTGCCCCTGTTCCCAGAAAAGCCATCTCAGCTCTCTGCCTCTGGAACTGCTCGTAATTGGCTCAGAGCAAAAACAGATCCGTGGGATTCTCTCCCCAAAAGCAGTGATCTGGCAAGGGTGAGGAAGGTGTTCAGAAATCCCAGGTCCCTCCAGTGAAAGCAGGCTGGGAAACATGTTGCAAACATAAACCAGCTGTCCGTCCAGCTCTTAAACTCTGCTCTCCTGGTGGAGTCTTTTCTGGACAGGGTAACAAAAAGGCTGCATTCGGCATCATTTTGTCTCAGCAATACCATGTCAGTGGAATACTGTCAGTCAGCTCATGTTGGTGTTGGTGTTGGTGGTAGAACCTCTCCAGACACTAAAGGCAGGCCACGCACCAGGTCACAACCTCTTTCAACTGCTGCTGTATTTACTATGCAGAGAGATCAACTGCTCCAATATTCTCATCACCTATTACTTCACACTACTCAACCACAGGATAAATGACAGAATTACTCTCCTGATGCTCTCTCATTTCCACACTTATTTAAGCCACAGGCTTGACAAGGAGAAATCTGGATGCTTTGTTCAACTGGGAACAGTCACTGGGCAGTAACAAAGGAAGACTCTTTTATGCACTCCATAATTTGCTCTGGCTCTTGTCTTACATATCTTAATACGAACTGCTGGCAGCAGCTCATCTCTGCTTGACCACAAAGATCAGCTTGACTAAGTTCCTCTTAGCTGGGTCATTTTTGGCAGAGGACCTCCAGTGACAGCAGGTCCCTGAGAGGCAGCAGCAGAGATGTGTCTGTGTGCCATTCACATTTTCAGGGCTTTCATTCCAGCTACAAGGTGACAGCAGCAGAGCCTTTCACTCACTCTGCTATTTGGTGTGCATGCAATTCAACTCACTTTTCCTTTATTTTGGGTAAAAGAGAAGAATTATTGGTCTGCAGCTCCCCTGAGACTGCACCTTAGACTACTAAGGCGTTTTTTCAGAGAAAGGCTGAGATGGACAGACTCAACCTACAAGATTTTACCTCATCATGCAGTGCAGCATAAAATCAGAGAAAATTACTTCTCTTTTGTTTTGGAGTTTTTTAGACACCAGACATTTTTCCTTGGTGGGAGAAAATGTAGTTCTCACTATTAAGATTCTACAATACACATGAAATATTTGGCTTGGTTTCCAAAAGATCTCTGTGTGTCCGTCTGCATCTCTACCTGTTTTATCCTCCCTCTCAATGTCTTTTGTACAGTTGGTAAAAGTCAAGGAATTCTGACAGGCTTAGAAAATATGAATATATTAACTTCTTAACTGCTCTGTGAGAATCAATGCCTAAAGAAAGGAGGGAAACTGTACTGTTGTCCTCAGAGAGAAGGGCAGTACTATGAACCCAACCAGTGAGTCCAGCACAAGTGACAAATCCGTAACACAATGAGGCTTCATTATCTCCTTGCTCAGTAAGATACTTGCTGTAGAGGTCTGCCTGCCCAAGTTGGCCTCAAGATACATAAAGCTTGTGAGAGTTGTAGGGGATGCTAAACAGAACATGCCAGGGGCCAAAGGGATGCAACAGGAAAGTGTGTTCAGTGTTTTCACAACAGTGCTCTTTAGACACCTAAATAACCCTGCCCTTGCTCAGAATCACCTCTGGTAGGTAAGAGACTCTAGAGGATTCAAAAAACATAACCTTGTACTTTGATACCATTAAGATGTGACCTAGAAATCAAACAAAAATTCACTGGTGATGAAGTATCTGATAGGAAATAAGCAACCATAAAAAACTTCTAAAGATGAACGCTTTTGAGCTTCAAATCTTTCACAGCTAGTTTGAAGACAAGTTTGTTTCTCTGAAGCCCAAATCAGTATTTTGGAGGCTGCTTCAAGACATGGCAGATGCTTCATGGAAACCAGTTCTGCGGGGGCTCAGGGAAAAAATCAAAACCCGGCCAGAATTGCAGAAGGCCAAGAACTGACATTATCTTACCAAATCCTTATGCAATATAAGGCAACGCTGCCCCTGCCTTCCCTCAAAACCCAGCAGATGAGATGGAGAATTGTCCTAGAAGGACATCATGTCTTGAGCTGAAGACACCAGCTGCTGCAGAATCCATAAGGTCTCCTAGAAATCTAACCTCTCCACAAAAAATCTTCACTGTAGCTCTTGCACGAATTCATCTGGTTGTTAGTGGTGGTAGATTAAAGCACCCTGAAGTCTGCAACTCAGGTCACTTCTGACCTTCCATTTGTGATCATAAAAGTGAAGGAAAGGTAATTCTGAATACTGACAGAGCCACTAAACACAGCATTTCTCAGGACTTTGCTTTTCATGGTGACAGCTCTTTAAGCAGTAATGGTCTATTAAGTGTGGGCTGTTCACCAGATCTTAAATAGGAATAAATAATTCAGCAGCAAGAAATAAACTTCTTGCTAACCTTGGCTTTGAGACCACTTTATGTTTTAAAAAATGAAAAATACAGCAGGTAAAAAGCCCATGTAAAATCCCCATGAAGCACAGGGCAGTGAAAGTGCTGAACTTAACAGGATGTAATTGCCCAACGGGACTTGCACTCTGAGGTGGTTTCAGGAACAGCCAACCAAGGAGCAATGGAACAAGGATAGGAGTTATTTTATCAGCAAACCTCATGACTGCCATGAAAGCAAATGGGACCTGCCAGTGCTCTGCTCTCCTGGGACCAGACCCATTTTAGGTGAAGGCAGTGACTAACAGATAGATGTACAGGTGATCAGTGCTGGTGCAGAGATGCCTTTCAGAGAATCACTGAATCATTTCAATTGGAAAAAAAACTTTAAGATCATTGAATCCAACCATTACCTAACTCTACTAAGTATAAACCATGTCCCTCAGCATCAGATCTCTGCATATTTATCTCCAGGGATAGGGATTCAACCATCCCCCTGGGGAGCCTCTTCTAGTGTTTGAGAACGCTTTCAGGGAAGAGATTTCTTCTAATGTCCAACCTAAATCTCCCCTGGTGCAACTCGAGGCCATTCCTCTTGTCCTATCACTTGTTCCTTGGGAGAAGAGACCAACTCCCACCTGTCTCCAACCTCCTTTCAGGCAGTTGAGAAGGTCTCCCCTCGGCCTCCTCTTCTTTAGACTGAACAACTCTAGGTCTCTCAGCTGCTCCTCACCAGCCCTGTTCTCCAGACTCTTCACCAGCTTCACTGCCCTTGTCTAGACTCACTCCAGGACCCCAGCATCCTTCATGCTCTGTATTTTTTGCCTTTTGTGCTTGCTGGGAAGATAGTGGCATCTTTCAGCATCAGCCTTGCGACTTCTGGGGATGGAATTTTCCTGGCTCCATTTTGAAATTTCCTATGTTCCCGAAATATAATTACCATACAGCTAAACACTGTGCAGACATTATCCTGCCCCTACCCTCTGCAAACTGGTGGGTAGGTTGGTTTGCTTACTCTAATTTCCAGTATTTTAAAATAGATTGGAAACATGCACCTCTCTATAAATAGTTAATTATGGGTTTTGTATAGTCAAGAAGGCAGTGCAAGTTAGGTGGGGGGGAGCTCTTAATTTATTCAAAGCTTGTTTCAAACAACCTTCTCCTTCTCTGGTCACTAAATGTTTCCCAGAAATCAAATTAGAGCATATTTTGTATTCACAGTGAGCAGTCACTCACTCCAGAATCTGCATCGATAAAGAGAATGAAATATAAAGATAGTGACAGTTCCTGATTCAATTAACCCTGAGGAGGCAAAAAATTCATGAATGAAAAGAGAAGGCAAATTGTTAGCAGACATATTTCTAGCTAGGTATTCACAAGGGAAAACATCAGAACAGATCCTCAACAAATGTAAATCAGTGTAAAACAGCATAAAAAAGTGTAAAAAGCAGGGGTGCACTGGTGATTTACAGCCCCTGATCAACCACAATCAATCCAGAAAGTCTGTGAAATCTCTTTCTGGAAGCTATTCCTAAAATACCTATTTATAAGATAGGCAATTGGACAAGCAACCTACTAACAGCTGAATAAAACATCCACATTGAAGGACATTGAACGGTTGGAGCGGGTCCAGAGGAGGGCTACAAGGATGCTCAGAGGGCTGCAGCAGCTCTGCTATGAGGACAGGCTACAAGAGTTGGGGATCTTCAGCCTGGGTAACAGAAGGTTTCGAGAAGACCTTATAGTAGCCTTCCGGTATCTGAAGGGGGCCTACAGGAAGGCTGGGGAGGGATTATTTGCAAGGTCTTGCAATGACAGGACAAGGGGCAAAGATCTTTGCAGTGAGGGTGGTGAGACACTGGCACAGGTTGCCCAGGGAGGTTGTGGCTGCTCCCTCCCTGGAGGTGTTCAAGGCCAGGTTGGACAAGGCCTTGAGTGACCTGTACTAGTGGGAGGTGTCCCTGCCTATGGCAGGGGGTTGGAACTAGATGAACTTTGAGCTCCCTCCCAACCTTACCATGAAAACCTGGTGCAGTGAAATGTTTCTGTGCAGCTTTTTTCCCCCTTTTCTTCTACCTAATCCATGTTTTTTGGTTAGAGACTTGGTCAAAGAAGCACAATACAACTGGCGCTGAGTGTTTGGGGCTGTCATCTTGTTAGCTGGAACCTGAAGCAATGAAGCTTCACACTAAGTGTTGGCTACTCTCAGAACTATTTGCATCAGTTACTCCTCTGTGGTGCTGGCAAAAGGACCATTCCTCACCAGCGGCGGTCCCTAGCGTGTTCCTCCTAGACCACATCCTGCTCTGCTGGATCCCAAACCAGTGCCTGCAGCTTGATGGAGCCCCACTCTTTAAAGCCTGCATGTGCTCTGGATGAATACACTGAAATGCTCCCATCTTAAAGAATGTCATACCCTCTGCTCCATGCCATGCTTGATCAGGCCAAGCTGGAAAGCCGAATGGCACAGGCTGCCAAAGACACCCAACTGCAGTAAAGGAATGAAGTTACGGAAAGCCGAAGCTACAGATGGCTTTACTAAGATTATACATGAGAGGAAGGATTTCTCCCAGCTGTTTCAGCAACCTCAGGAGTGTGGCTACTTCATCCCTACAACCTAACTGGAAGCTCACATGCCCTGAAGAATCCTTAGAGCTGCTTCTCTTGTTCTGTTTTTGTAGAAGTTGCCTACTACAGCCACCCCCAGCAATCTGCTCTTGCTGTCTCTGAGAACAGAACCACCACCTCTTTCTATCACCTTCTGCTTCTCTGCCTGCCTTTTCCTGCACTGGGCAGTGAAAATTAGGTAGTAATCAGGAGACAAAACTATTCCTTCCCCTAATTCTCTATAAAATGTCTTAATTAATGTTTCCTTTGTAAACACCAGAACGTTAGCAGCTTTAGGCACCACCAACACTTACACACATAGTCTTCTCACAATTAATCTCTCTCTACAGTGAGCATTGTGTACAAAGACCACAAACAGAACAACTACAGGGAAAACCAGGCACTGAATGCCTACACCGAGAAAAAAAACCATCCTAAATCGTTCCTTGTGGGCATTCTTATTTATCCTGGGACTAAGAAACCTGAAGGTAGGGTCACAAAGAGCAAACCATTTTTATTTGACATGTAGAAAATCCCTTATCTTCAGAGTCATGTCTGGTTTGGATAAACATCTCTCTTGAGCAAACACCAGCCCATCACTAAAGCCATGTTGTGTTTGGGAAAGGGATCACTGCAACCTTATGGCTTAGAAACAGGCATAGCAGTAAGTATTAGATACCAAATCCTTGTATTTTCTTTCATCTCAAAACACTTGCAATTTGCACTGTAAACATTATGCTAGCTAAGACTACAGAGTGGGTCACTGAAATGAATGCTTAATGATTTTTACATCCACCTCCTTTGTCCTTTAAACTGTAAATTGATTGTTATACAGAAGGTTATTAATTTAACAAAGCGGATTAAACCTCCCACTAGCACTGAGGGGCTTCTCCTGACTTAGCAATTTCCCTGGTCTTTCCCCTGCTAACTGCACAGATCATAGCTCACTTGCTATAATTACAACTAGTACATCAACATTAATTATTGCCCTGGCAACAGCAAGTGCTTGCAGAATTGAAGAGTTTATTCACGTTACTGGGAGGATCAGAAAGCCTCCAGCATTCCATGAAAGACAGGAGTGAGCACCTTTCCTGCAGACCTTCGTCTTGGCCCCTCACTTTATTTTCTGTATGTCACACTCTGCATAATCTCTTTCAAGCACTACTTCTGAAGGCATCTTTACCAAGTGAAGCTTGTGCAAAGGTATTTTCCTGAAGCACCAGTCTATGTAGGAAGGTAAGGCGTTTGCTTTGAATCCTCTTCAGCCCTCTAATCCCATGTTCTACTGAAGATAATCAAAAGGTAAATGACACCTGTTAAGCACAGCTCAAACACCTGAATGCTTATCCATCCCACTGTATTTTCACTTAGTTAATTTATCAGTGGTATCTCCAGTTTGCATTCTTTTAAGTAGGAAAACAAAGTTAAAATGCAGATTAGCAAAGACTTTGCACCAAAACATAAGGTACAGCCAAGCAAATCTGTAATGTACAGGAGGAAAAGTGCCCACACAGATCAGAAATTATATCCTAATGCAGTTTTTTTTAAACACACTAGCCAAGAGATTCCAGTATGGATCCACATTGAGAGAAACCCAGATCTCTGCCTCTGCATTTCTGGTTATCTAGAAATATTTATATACTTCTTTAAATTAAAGTTTCACATAGATGATGCAAGGATTCACGTGGCTGTTACAGCTGCTTCTTAGCAGTGAAATCAAGAGGCTGTTGGAGATAGGTTTACAACAAAATTAAGGTATAAGCACAGCTCAGTCACACATAGATAAATTACCTCTGAGTGAGCTGGAGCAGGGCTAACAGCGTGGGCTACAGTAGGAGGGCAGGCAAGGCAGGCTAGAAATTCTATCTGAGAAATCAGGCGAGCAGCACCACATGGCCAGATCATCGTGCAATTCACGCTGACGTCTGCTTCTGAGAAGCTTACTCAGGTGCTCAAGTAAGCAGATAGAAGCCACCATCACACTTCACTTGCAATTCAGATGACCCCTGAATCCCTGCTGCTTGTGCTGGAGGTGTGGGCACAGTATGAGATTAGGCACTAAGAAGCAGTGTTAAAATCTTTGTGCTAGGAAATAAGCACTCAGTTATTAATTTCAATATAAATAAGATTTGGCCCAAGGGTGAAAATATTGGACATATGACTCAAAAAAATGTCACCTGAAAAGCAGATCTGAAGGGCCCTGCTTACTTTTTATTGCAGTTATTAATATTGATAGCTCATCTTCAGTGACAGTTTTGGTTTGAGGCGTGCTGTGAGCACAACGTCTCCAAGCCTGACCATTTCAGGGAGCAAGTCTCTGAGTCCTATGAAGAGCATTAATGAGTTGCATAACAGCAAAGCACAACTCACCTCTGGCACACTGAGCTCTCCAGTTATTACTCCTGAGCACACACACTGCTTGGGGAATGGATACCCCAGAGCCCTCTGAAGTTTGTAAGCCTGAAGTTTGTACGCACTGTGACTGTCAGTACCACCCTGCCATGACCTCCACACAATCCTTCTGAACTGCACCTGACTACCTAGGAGAACAGCTTGTTAATAACTCTGGGTTTGCAGTGGTGCTGTAGGGGCTACAGACCCCAGGCTGTGTGGTAAAGATCATCCCAATGGCATCACCTTGACAGGACTTGGTAACAGGGAACCTAGTCCTGCACAGCATCTGCTATTTCTCCTGCCTGCAGGAAGGCTCCAGTGAGCCTTTTCAGAGGGTGACAGGATTTGGGACAAGCCCAGGGCAGTGAGGGAAATGTGTTATTTGGTACATGGAAACTAAGATAAATTCTCTTAGACGCTTTAGCTAAATCTGCTGTAGATTTCAAGCCACAACAAGGCTTTGGACAGGCATGCAGCTACATCATCTGCAAGCAGGCCACATCTTCAAGGTCAGTTCTTGCCTTGATATTTTTCTTTAGAAAGAACTTATTAAAGAGCATCATTACAGCCTCATACCACTATCTAAATCACATAATGAGATCATATTCCCTTTTAATGGAAGTATCCTACTTCAAGCTTTAATGCCATTTAAAAAAACTCAGATGACTGCAAGCCTCACTGATGGCTTTCTATGATATCCACCTCTGCCTTTATATAATTAAATCTAGAAAAGGCTGTGCCTTGGGGCTACACTCCCACCACACAATTACTAGGGAACACTAAGCTAATTTAAAGACCTGCTTTCATGCTTGATCGTGTCCTTCTGACATTATTGCCTTGCTTGTGAAATATTGCCCCCTTGTAACAAAGTAAAACAAAACCAGCCTTCTATCTCAAGTCCTGTTGAACCGTTTTCAGACTCAGGCTCAGAAGGGAACTTCAACATGGCAGTAAGGCAAAGGTAAAGGCAGGAAAGGATGTTTATAACCCATCTTACAAGAGGGAAAACAAGTGCTGTTCAACTTCACAAAGACTTTCCAGAATCAGTTCCAGATTATTTATGTCATAAGCATCCACTGCCCCAAACACATGCTCAAGAAAAAGGAAATGAACAATCCTAAATGCCAAAACTTTGAGATCGGAAGGGTATTTCTACCTCGATGTCCTGTATAAGCACAAACTGTATCTCATAGAATCGTAGAATGCATTTGGTTGGAAGGACCCTTTAATGATCATCTAGTTCAACTTCTCTGCAGCTGGGACATTTCCAACTAGAACAGGTTGCTCGGAGGCTCGTCAAGCTTGACTTTGAATGTCTCCAGGGACAGGGCACCCACCACCCCCCTGGGCAACCTGTGCTAGAGTTCCACCACCTTCACAGTAAAGAGCTTTTTGCTAGTGTCCAATCTAAGTCTACCCGTCTCTAGTGTAAATCCATTGCCCCTTGTCCTACTGCTAGGTGCCCTTGTACACAGTTCCTCCCCAGCCTTCCTGTAGGTCCCCTTCGGGTATTGAAAGGCCACTGTAAGACATCCCCAGAGCATTCTCCAAGTTGAACAACCCCAAACGGCTGTGACCCCAAGCACGTAAATTATGGCTGACCTGGCTCATCTGCTTCTGAAGAACATCTAAGTGATGGGAGAAATGACCACATCCCATGGTGCTCTCATCACACTGAATTTTCTACTCCTCTACTTTCTTGTTTCTGTCAGATTCAGATAGGTTCTGTAAACCTCAGGGGCCTTCACAAGGAGGGATGAATAAACAAGACCAAATAAATTTTAAGGAAGTGCATCTATTTTTGAAAAGATCTTTTGTGCAGTGGTTTAAATTTAGCATCCACCTATGTTCCCTCTGATACGGCCACTCTCCCTGAGATCCTACAGGAAATTAATATACTCTGTATTTTTTGCATAAACTCCACTGTTTCCCAGAGAAGAGACCATCAAGCCCTTTCCTCAACAACAGTTAAGAGATGGCACTGCAGTTATTTTGGGCCTTGATTGTTAATTAAAAATCTCAGTGGGAGTGGAAGGAAACTAGACAGCCCACAAAGAGCATTTGGGGTGGAATTTATGTCTTGTTAAATGAGTCCAAAGGACTGAAGCCACACACAACAAAACCCACTCTTAGCTGAGAAGTTCTCTCTCTGTGTGCCTCAGCCCTTCCTTCTCCCCCAGTTTATCTGTGACTTAGCTGATGAAACCAAGGAGACAGGATAAAGTCTGCACCAGTACTTTCCTTTGATTTGGCCACAGAGAGCTGCTTAGCTTTAGATGAATGAACACACCCACATCCTACACATTCAGATGTGCGTTTGTCTTTGTTGATCTCCTCCTACCTGTTCAAATAATAGTATCCCAGTAGTTTTGCCAGTGACTACTCTGCCACTCGTACAACTGTCCCACTACCAGCCGCAGCCACATGCGTGCTGGGCATAAGGCAGACAAAAACTCTTTGTCCGAGTTAGGGGCCATAAGCTAAAGCCCTGAGGAATCAAGGCTGCCAGTCTTGTAGACAGCAAACCTGAAAATATGCTTCTTGACAAAAACAACAAATCTGAAAGCTGTGGAATCCAGAAAGAGGACCTCTCTCATCGCTTTAAAGCTAACCTATACAAACACTGGCTCTTTTTGTCACTGAATGGAAATATCTAAGAAAAACTCCCAAACTGAAATGAAACCACTCCTGCTTGGCTACAAACATCCCTTGCTACAAGCTCTAACTACTGCAAATAAGCAGGGGTTGAGAGCTCCTCTGCCCAGAGAGGTGGGAGTTCCTGGCTGGGGAGGGTGAAGTCCGTGCTGCACAACACCAACACAAGAACATCTACAGCAGCTCCAGCACTGCCTTGACAGAGGGAAGAAAGCACAAAAAATACATGGGGCACCTGCAGACCCCAAGATTTATGGGTCCCACTGACCTTAAACAGCTCCAGCACGAAAGTGTGAAGGTGGCTTTAAACAAACAAACAAAAATCCCTGCCTCCCATATAAAGGCGAGCTGAGTGCAGCACAGAAGGAAGATCAGGTCCTGGGCGTTCAGACTGGCCCTGGCTGAAAGGAAGCCAAACACAATGCAGTCGATTCACAGCGCTCTCTTTATCGCAGCGCTAAGAGCAGCCATACAATGCTTTCCAATAAAGACCATGGCAATTTATCACAGAGAGACAGGAGTTAGCAGGAAACACTCCCATTATCTCTGCTACGAAAAGGAAGTGGCAAGGAGAATGGCTAAAAGGTGACAGACAGCTTTTATGAGGCCGGATTTCAGCTGGGCTCAAGGTTGACCAGCTCATCTTTTCCACATCAGGAAAAAAGCAATAGGCTTCATCTGTGTGGGTCATACAGAGAGGGGTCAGAGCTGCTGCACTGAGACTTTTCAAGAGAAACAAACCAAGACAAATGGAAATATTTCAGTTGCAACTGTGCTAGGTCAGATCCTCAGGCTTTGTAAAATCAGGGGAGTTTTGTGGCCTCCTTAGCAGGGTGATGCTGACCTACAGTGGTGACCATAGGGCTAGGCCTCCAAAAGGTAGAATTGAGGCCCTCTCAGAGAAACCAGCAGTGCTGTAAGGAGGCAGTGGAGAAAAATGGGGATCCCATGGTGCTTTCTGGAAGTATTTGGTCTGTATTACAAAAGTAGACTTCAAAGTTGTTGCTGCCTACAATCTCCTAGCAGAAGAGTTTATAAACACAAGAGCCTGGATGGAAAAGAGTTTAAAACTTTGGGAGGGTAACAAAGGAAGGAATAAACAAATATCTCTGAAATGAAGTAAGGAAGCATTTAACATGGGAGAGGGCAAGGTGGTCTGTACAGACTGTGATGCCTCTGCAAGGTACAAAACCTTTAACATCCCATGGCTGTGCACATTCCCCTGCAAGGCATGAGCACAAGACTGCTATTACCAGCTGCAGTAACAAATACTGTTGCTCAACCATTAGCAATCAGTCGGCACAGCACCCAAAAGTGCTAGGAGCTGTACAAACATGCAAGAAATAATTGCCCCTGCCTCATATTGGGTTTCTAACCGTCCCAGGCAGCACTTGCGCCTAAACATATTTGCTGAAGAGCAACAGACCACAGCAGCTAATGTCTGAGGGAAGCAGAGAAAGCTGAAGAGCGTAACATTTTAATGCCTTCTTCCTGATCAGGTCAGCTCATTCACTGCCTTTCCCGGCAGAACTAATCTTCTGCTGCAGTCATCTCTTCATCTTTAGGGAAATGTCTAAACACTGATATTAATGACTTCTCCCCTGTGCAGCACACAGCACATCCCGCAGACACCAGCGATGCGATTGCACTAAGGACAATTGGATGTTTTATAATGAACCATTCCATTTCCGGTTAAAAGTGGAGGCAATGAAATAATAAAAAGGAGCTTTTCAAACCCGCTCACCAATGGATTCTGCAGACTCCTGCGGGAGCGGGGCTGAGCTGTCATTGCTTCTGCCTGTCAATTTCATGCAAAGTGTCCCAACTGCAAGCCTGGCTGCTAAGAACTGCAGGCAAGGACTTGTCTGATGCCTCTGCCTTTCCTTCCAATGTTGCTGGACTCTGAGGAGAAAGATCAGCTCTCGACAGCCTGTGGCTCCCACTTGATGCAAACAGAGCAGGTAAAACCTGTGAGTCAGCTCAGGGAGGGAAGTAATCTAAACCAGCAAAAGGACTGTTACAGATCACTTTTCTTCTAGAAAGAAGTAGTAAAGACCAGGGTGAGCTGGACACTAGGTTGAATGTCTAGATTCATCCAAGGTCACCTACTTGCTCTTAACAACCACATGCCAGTTTTACCAACTGCTGCCTGCCTGTGCCACTCAGTCTCAGCCCAGCCTGTAGGCAAGAGCCTCAGCCCACTAATGGGCGCCACCTCCACCACCATCATCAGTCATGGGGAGTCAGTGAGCTCAGGAAAACAAACAGGGAAAGGAATTTTCCTCCCTGCTCTGCAGAACAAGACACTTGGAAAGATGTTTCTGAAGCAACGCTCTGTCTGGAGGTAACAAAGTTGAGAAATACAGCACTGAAATTTCACGCGCAATAAGCAAAGGTGGGAATTAAATGAGACGGAGGTGACACCAACTCACAGGAGGAAACCACTAGGTTCTGTGAAAATGCATTTCCCTTTACAGCCTGGCAAGGTAACTGTGATAGCAAGAAGCACAATAACGCATGTTCCTCCCAGCAAAGTGTTGCAGTCCCCTAATGGCACCAGCTTCTCCTCCTGCAGACTCCTGCAGACTCCTTCACCTCACCATCATCTGGCTCTCATTTTGCAGAAGAAAAGGGTCATATATGGAGTGAATACACTGTGTGGTAGAGGGAAAACCTGAAGTTTTAGTTAGGTCCCGTGTTTCCTGAAACCTGTCAGTCAGGTGCAATTAAGATAGTTCCTAGCAGCCTAGTCTGTTGGTGTCACTGCATTCCCCCAATGTGTTTCCCATACCAAATGTATTTCTCTCCTTTGCCTGCAAGCACCAAGAATTTCTCCTACAAGATTCTTCCACAAGACACATAGCAATCACCTAGATCAGCAGCAGTTCTGTCAAAAACCCACCAGTGAACCACAGTATTTGTGATTACGGTACCTGATTGGAATTTTTTTCGTTTCTCTCTGTACTTGCTGCCCATCAATCTCTGGGCTGCCCTGCTGAGGTAGGCAACCATAGATACAATTGCCAAGTATTTCACAGCCACTGGACACTCGATTTTCACTAGAGCAAAATTTTCAGTGTTGCTGGAACAACTCTGTTTCCCTGCCAGCTCCAAGACGCTTTCAAGTAAGCATTACTGGGATTTGTGTCTCTGCCATGGCCCTCTTACATTGCCAATATGCTGCAAATAAAAACAAAGGTCAGCAAGCAGTCTGAAAGTGAATGAAGTCTTACGTACCTTATTTAAAAATAAACTACAGCCATGACTCACATGACTCTGTCATGGCTTTATAGCAAACACACCGACCAGTTCTTGGTTTCTGAACTGTGAATATATAATGACAGTAACACCAAGTCCTTCCACCACACCTCCAGCCACAAAGGCAAGATAATAAACTCACAACATATCCAACACTCACTTGTCAAAGAGTTACTGAGCCAGTCTGCAGACCAAGACTTGTTCTGTACATGATCTTGTACCAGTTCATCCAAGTTTTATTTGCTGGTATATCTCTGCCAAAACCATGAAAATGTGGATAAAATCAGAGCCAAATACAAGTGCTCTCTACTGGAATAGCTCGTTCTTCTTTCCCAGAGGGGAACAGGCTACACTGGTATAAGCATGTTCATACTGGCATACCTCAATTTGCACTAGGGGAGGATTGTATCAGGGCTACAGTATGGTAGTTAAAAGTAGTGCAACTGTTTACACAGGCAAGATCTAATTTTGTAGAGGATTTGCTCCTGATCTTGAAACCACTACTGAAACTCCTAATTCTACATGGAGTCCAGTCACAGAGCAGAACTGGGCTGATCAGGTGTTTCACTGAATACAATGTACCACAAACCAACACAGCCCACTAGAATAATAACAACAGCAGAAGAAGGAGCACGCTTTCATGTGGGCTGTCACGAGTTAAGCCAGTTGTATCTAGGGGACTCATCTCTCTAGGGGATGTGAGGTGAGAAGTTACCCAAGCTGTTCAGCAGTAGAGGGCAGTAAAATGGCCACAAGCTTCTTGTACCCGACCAAATTCCTGAAAATCTCTACTGAGGAAGCCAGTCGCAGGATGCCACTGCCACAGCTGTTTCTAGCAGAATTCGAGCCTCAAGGGAGCCGAGTTCCTGTCTCCCTGAGCCGACAGGAAGAAACATAAAAATAGGGTGTTCAGCGACTCCTAGATCCACTACAGACAATCCCTGCAAGCCACCAGTTCCCAAAGCATAAGGCTACAAATGTTCAAAGAACCCACTGTATTTGCATGAGACTGCGTCCCGAGGCACGAACAAAGAATGGAAAGTGGAAGGATGAGGGATGAGGGGAGAAGAGGAGAGCAGGTAAAAAAGGAGAAAGTGAGAGGTACAAAGAAAAAGGCTACATGAGAGCTGTAGGAAAGTAGGAAGGCTGGGCTCAGTCTGGGGAAGCAGGAGGAAGAGCCACTCACCGCCGCTCGCTGTTTCAGCCGGCAGTCACCCTCCTCTCTCACACGACACCTGCACACGGAGCCACTGTCCCTTCCCCGAGCCCTCGCTGTCTGCTACGGAGGCTGCCGGGTCCCCTCCTGGATGCTGCTCTCCTCCGAGCCGCAGATCAGCACAGGGCTGGGAGAAGCCAGCCGCCCGCCCAGCCTCTGCTCCAGGGGCACATGGCAATGAAACACACCTCCCACACGCTGCCATCCCGGCTCCGGCTCGGGAAACCAGAGCGACTCTAACCATGGCGACGGCGGCTTTTCTAAACCCTGGAAAAAGCACAGCCTGATTCAAGCCGGCAATTACGTCCAAAGAAAACCTGGCACAATAGCCCCGACGGGTGAGATCTGCCACTGTTTGTCAGGGGAATTTTAAACCGCAGCACTCACTGGCAGTGATTTCACTGGCAGCACTGGTACAGGTTTCATTGCTGCTCAGAGTAGCTGGGCAGTACCAGCAGAATTAGAACTAGTTGTAGCCACTTACAGATGTACACCAGCAATAAAAAATCTGCACCTCTACTCCTGTCACACAACATCTCTTATGCTTTCTTTCAGTGACCCTTTGGCACAGAGAATCGCAAGGGGGGAAAACAGGAGTTCACTCTTTTGTTAATCCATACAGAATAAAGTAAATCTCTGGAACAGTGGGCTGCTGGTGGTGGAAATTGCTCAGTGTCTTCTGCACAGAGCACAGATACTCCCAAGTTTGAAAACGATTTCTCAGATGATGCAGCTCAGTAAAAGTATCATTACCTAAGCTGCAGAGAACCTACCCCAGCCATGCAGAGGCAGGTTTGCCAAGCACAAGGCACAGGCATCAGGCTCATCATCACTGCTTTAGCTTTAAAAATAGCCCAGTGTTGCTAGTTACAGTATCCCAGAGCAATTGTACGCAGATTTCAGTAGCCAAGCACAGTCACAGCCCTGCTTCTTCCTGCATCTTTCTGCATCTGGAAAATATCCAAATGATTTTCCTTTGTGGGATTTTTCCCCTGATATTGCTAAATTAAGTAATAGGCACAAACCCCACACCTTAGGCAAGTTCCCTCCCTAGGCTATTTCTGACACTGCTGTTCTCTTCCCTGGCCCTAATGCTCACACAGCAAAGGAAGAGGTTTGCAGACAGTATCTCTACCTGCTGGTGTCACAAGCTGCAGTGCATCAGCCTGTGTCTTTTTGTTTAAGAGTCTAAGAGTGACTTGTCTGGGTTTGTGTCAGGTCAAATTCACCCAAGACATCTGGCATGATGTGACTGAAAATAGGAACTAAAAGGCTTTGGAAGAGCTCCCACTTGTTGCACTGATATCTCATGAATAACTGATTTTTAAAATGATGGAAAATTACAGCAACAGTGATATCAGGAACAGTAAGAGGCCAGCATTCTCAAGCTATTTTACACCTTCAAAGGACTGAAATGCATGGGTAAGCACCATCTTCTACACTTGACAGCCCATGGTTTGCTGAAGTTGATGCACTGGCCAAGCCATGAAGCCCTTTATTAGATAAGAAATTTCAGCTCTCAGAGACACTGTCACTGCATGGAATTGTTGAAATCCTCATGGGAGGCAATGCTCATGTGTCAGGCAGCATGAACACAGCCAGGATCCTCGGAGGAAGTGATACACCCTGGTAGGGCCCCAGGCAAGGAGTGATGCCAAAGCCAAAGGTCCACAGCCCCACACCCATGATGGGCTGGGAAAACCAGAGCACCCAGAGACAGTGCCTACATGTCCTGGAGTAACTAAGCAGGAGAGGAACCCTGCAGGGTACACGCCATGCACAGAAACAAGTCCAGCCTCATTTAAGAGGGCAGTGAAATCCTGCAGTAAATTCTGGCAGTAAATGACAAAGAGTGGAAAGCAACTTTACTGCATGTACCCAAGCTGGTTTGGACAGGAGGCTCAGTAAATCCACCCAGTGTGTTTGAGGTCTAGGAGCTAGTGGTCAGGAAAAAGGGTTTCTCTCCCTTTCAGAGAGTTGTTAAAGGAGCCTTCTGTGTTTGGGTATTATGAGCTGAAAGAAAAAACAGGGATGAATTTGAAGAGAAAGACTTGCAAGCAACTGGCACTGTAAGGAATCTGACTGAGGCCTCCATCAAGGTGAGGGGATTCAGGAGGGCTCCCATCTGGAAAGAACACTCTGAGGCCATGCTGGTTATGAAGGCACAGGGGATTTTTGAGGTCACATGAGACAAGGAGCTGCCAGGTACAGTTTTTTTCCAGGAAAAAGATCTGGTGGTCTCCGCAGGTCCTTTCCAGACCTCTGTTTCCTTTGGTTTGTAACTTCCCCACTCGCATTGCCCAGCTCTGCAAAGATAAGTCTGTCAGCACCTGTCAGGCTGTCTGGCATTTGCAGCAATGCCAGCAAACCCAGTAGTGTGTGGCTGGTTACCTCTGAGAGAGGTGGGGAATTTTTGAAGGGGTAGATGCAGAAAACCCTTCTCTGTGTTCAACCACTAAATGTCACAGCTGCCTGGAGGCTCCCCACAATTAAATTTTGGACTGTGGTCTGCCCTTGACAGACATAAGAGTTGCTAGCTCCATGAAGGGCAAAATAGTCCAGAGAAACTGCACTACTTGAGAGCAGTAGCACATCTACCCCTGACATCTCAGCCACACTAAGAGGAAATTCTCAAGTTTCTTCTCAAGAGGAAGATATTATACCTCCCTTCTAAAGTGTCCTGCCCTTTCTTACACAGCCTAGCTCAAGATTAACACAATAACAGAACTAATTTCTGCAAACTGGGATCTGGCTGCTCTCTTGCTAGCTCATACCACTTGGCTGGACTTGGGTCAGTGGTAACTTGTTTCTGGTCAGTGTGGACAGGATTGGTCTTAACACCTCTTCATCTTAAAGAGACTTGCTTGAAAGTAATTTCCCACGTGCCTGGTAATCACGTTCTCACTGCTTCTTTCTCTGTTTATGCTCCATTTCTGCCAAACAGCAGCAGCTTCCTTCCTGTACTTTGGGAAAACACACTTGGGTTCCCAAGCTTATACCAGGTGATTTTCTTTATAAGTTTGGCTGGACTGTTTGCTTCTCTAAAATTCTGGCAAAACATCTTGACCTTAAAAAAAACAAAACGCAAAAAACACGAAAAAAACAACCAGCAGTCAAAACAACCATTATTAAGTGGCCTTAGAAGTAGAACATGCAACTTTGTGTTGCTAAATTAACAACATAAAACTAGAGCAGACTTCCTCACTTCAAATCCCTCCAAATTCTGGTGCTTGCAATAAATCAATGACCTGATCAGTTTACAAGCAGAAAACAAATGAGCTGGCTCTTGAATTATGCAAGTGGGTTCAGATCCCACAGAGCAGCTCATGGTCCGGTAGCAAAGCTGCCTTTAAAAACAGTACTAATTGGGCAGAGCTTGTTACCCTGTCTAGGAAAATCTCAGCATGCTCCCACCTCAGAGTCTACATTAGCCCTTTTCCTTGGCCAAAGACAGCACCCAAGTGACACAGAACATAGTTCCGCCCTATGACTAAAGTAACAAAGGCCCAAAGGCATCTCCCTTTGTGTCTTTGAACTTCCTGGGAAAAAAGGCACACCTTTTTCCTTCAAATCCCTCTGAATCACAGAGTGGAACAGTGGGCAGCCCTTAATCCTCTTCTGGTCAGGCAGTGGGACACAGACATTGCTGGGAGAGACTCCATACACCCCAACTCAGCCCTCCAGCCCAGTGCAGAAATGCTGTGAGATCTTTACCAGCAGCAGAGATGGCTTAGCATAACCAAGCCTGCCAGGTCTTCCCCTGATTGTATCATCTCCATATAGATTTCTAGCTCCAAAAGTAAACAAACTAAACCAAACAAAGCAGAAACAATTTATTTTTCTTTCTCATTTGAGACCTGAAATCCTCTTGAAATATCATTGAGGTGAAACAGATTTGGACCTTGCATTTTTCTGTGGTCAATATGTGTGTGTTTGCATTCTGTGACACAAAAGAAATGTGCTGGGCTCTACGGTGCTGCTTTTCCATTAAGCAAGATGAGGAGGAGATGGAGGAAGAGATGCTTTCAGTGTACACCTGCCCATGCTTCCTCACCACTTCCAGATTCCTCATTAACTGCACAGTTTCATAACAGCCTATTTTGGAACAACACAGCCAAGCCCTTTGTTTCTAGTAAGCAGCAGATGAAATTATTTTATATCCAGGACTTTGATAATGGGAAAATTATTGGTTCTAAATCACTATTCTCAAGCAGTCTTACAGTATCTTTCACCCTCACCTTCTCAAGCTATTTTCAAACTAAAGTTGTTTTATTAAACAACCAGAATCACTTCAGCTCTTTTCTGAACATGCTTCCAAGAAGCTTTATTAACAGAGCCAAGCCTTAACCAGCTCCCTATCATGTCACATAAAAAAAAACACCAAGTGTGGAAACTAACATTGCAGTTTTCCAGACAACACATGCTTTATTGCTGTGATTTAAGACAATTCTGTAAGTTGTGTCAGTGGCTTTACCAATACAGCAGCCAAACCAATGTCCTGCTCTTTCCCTAATTCCATACATTCATCTCGAGCCTCTCCCATATTTGAAGTGACTGCTGCAGTTTTTGTTTGACATTCAGAGCTATCAAGACAACCACAGGTATAAAAGAGAGGCCACAGAAAACGAATAAACTTCTGCCAAGAACTTCAGCAGTAACAGCACTTCATACAAGGGGTATAATTTATCCCATTTCTCTCACTCAATCCCATTTCTCTCAGTTGTGTGTGATAATAGCCTGCTCCTGTGGCTGCACTGAAGTCATTACTGATTTACCCTGGTGACAAGGATATCACTGTACAGATGTCACAGCATGGCACCATGTGGCCAGGCACTTCTGGCTACCCCAAGCCACAGGAAGGAGAGTGACTCCTCCAGGAAGGGTCTGCACTCTCCACTGAAACCCTCACAGCTTCACTTTGGAGGAAGCCATAGGTCAGAGGGAGCAGGCTGGAGATGTGCACCCCTCCTTTGTTATGCTAACAGTCCTACATGCTAAAGAGCCTCTTTTGCCTAAATATCACACTTTTCCATCTACAAATTAATAGGGCCACAGGAAGTGGGCTACTGACAGTGCTGAGGTATGCTTGCTGCTTTATGTGAAGTACAGCTTTGATGGCATGCTGCTTTTCACCAGCAATGCTGCTGCTGTCACCAATTTAGCTCAAGTGAAGAAAGAAACCTTTCTAAATCACAGCACTTTCACTCCTGATGCATAATAGAATTAGCAACAGCATACATAGGTTTGAAAAGGTGGCTGTGGGCTTTGTGGTGAATGCAGTCCCCTCAAACAACACAAATTCAGAACTTGGCTGGTTTGTAGCATTAACATCTACTCTACAACACGGGAAATTCCTTGCTACCAGCTCTGCCAATGTGTGTGATGGTTTGCTGTTTCACTACAGAGCTGAAGAAAAGCTTTTTTTTCCTGCTTTCACAGGGGTTCTGAGGTACATAAGCAAGAAAATACTGTAGGAACAGGTAGAAAACTGAGAAAATGTGTTATGCACTAGGAGCAGTGAAAGGATCAGACTGGAGAGGAACAATTCTGGACATTCACAGACAGACACTTGAAAGAAAGAATTAGAGACAGAATTCCTTGCAGTTCAAAGAGCCCAAGATCCCAGGAGTCAGAGCGACATGCAAGGACAGCTAGCCAGAAAAGCATCTGAAAAGAAAAGCTATTAGGAAATAATAGAGAAGTCTCAAATGGTAGCAATGGGGGAAAACTAAGAGCAGCAAGAACAAAAATTGCACTTTTCAGGATGTTTCTGTCTAGCAGGCTCATCTTGGAAATACCTGCCTTATATTCTCTATGCCTGTTTCTGGGAGCACAGCTCTCAGAAATAAGCCTGCTAGAAAGTACAGAGAGGTCTGGGCCTTTGAGTCAGAGTTTAGGAGAAAATGTAAACCATTTTCCAAGTATGTGATTAGATCCCATGATCCAGGCAGAAACAAAAAGATATCTAATGTGTGTTTATAAAGCTTGACATAGCTGCTTCCAAATTCCCCATTAACAACTTGGTGAGTGTCCAATAACAGGAGATTTTCCAGGACTGG
Source organism: Semnornis frantzii (assembly GCA_013399775.1). NCBI lineage: Eukaryota > Metazoa > Chordata > Aves > Piciformes > Ramphastidae > Semnornis > Semnornis frantzii. The sequence goes on from VWYK01074824.1 coordinate 41,238, forward strand.
GGCACTGAGGAAATGCTGCTGTGTGAAACATGCTCTTATTGTAATGATACTTCCAAATGTCACCACGCAGGTCAGGCAGGATTTATACTTGCTGCCCAGTTAGTCTGGATCCCTGCCCTGCTGACAATACATGGCACAACTTAGCGGGGGGGAGTTGATCTTTTCCCGTAGGTTAATAAACAAAAGCTGCAAGAAGTCTTTTTCTTGAAGGTAGACTGCACTTCTGCAGAGAAGAAAAAGATAGGAGCAGGTTTGTCTTTGGAAAGTGGAAAACACTACAGAACTGTGAGCTAAGTTTCATGCCCCCAAAACCCAGCAAAGGTCTTTGGCCAAGCTGGAAGATAGTGAGACTCAAGTAACACACTGTAAGGACACACAGAGAAACCTCTGCAGCACTCAGCCTGTGTCGAGGAATTGCTGCAGCAGGGTCAAATGCAGTGAGCAGTGCTCTGCTGCCAGAGCAATGCTGCCCTACAAAAAACAGCCCCACACTGGAGGCAAACAAGGGAAAAGTAAAAGCCCACCCACCCAGCTGCTGGCTTGAAAAATGAAGGAAAAGGGCCATGGCTGGGTAAGTTCAGCAGGCCATGGGCAAACAGGTCACTAAGCCAAGCAAATTCGGTGTTTAGTCTGTTGAAAATCACATCAAAAGCGACTGGGACCCATTTTGGAGCCCACTGCTCCCATATCAGAGTGAAGGCAGGACAAGGGTGCTGCTCACCCACTCAAATGCCCTCCTCTGCTCCCAGCTGCTACAAAACAGCACAGGAGGTTTACACTGAAGAGCCCCATATGGTGAAACACATGCAGGCTGCTACAGGGCACAGTGAGCTTTCTACACACACTGAGCTCTCATTAGTGTGTGTAATCTTGAATTGTTCGCTGTAACTTTTTTATAACTAAAGGTAAGAGAGAAAAAAATCACCCCTTCGTTTTGGACATAGTGTGAGAAAATGCCAGCAAAAGGGACACAGAGGAAACTGTTCTCCCTCATGGCCTAACATGCAAGGGCTGAATTCCAACTGACTCCTGCAATTAAGAGAGAAGGATGGAAGTGGTGTTTGTTTAATCCTGACCTTGCCTTCTCAGCAGTGACACCCTGCTCCCACAGAACAGCAGATCTCCCCACCTTTGGAAGAGGTTTGTTTCAAATCCAACCACTCATCTGCAACAATTGTAACAGTTTCGGTCCATTTTCAGATTCGGGCTTAGTGCCTGGTGGCAAAATGTTTTCCTCCAGGTATATCTTATAGTAGCACACCACAGAGCACTTCTGAGGGCCACGGAGGATGAAATGGCACCAAAAAAAAAAAAAAAAGGTTTTTCTTGGTAAGATTTATTACATTTAACAAATTCCAGCAAGAGACTAATTTATTCAAACCTTTAGAAACTCAGCTTTTGCATGTTCAAAAGCTTCCGCGGTTGCATCAGAGAACTTGGTAGACTGAAGTAATTCTGATGCCTCCTTACATGACCTTGGTACTGCTTTACACAATAAACCCCACATACTGCAGCCTACACCAGTACCTTGTTCAATGGTTGGGCTTTTTTCAGCACAGCCAGTGCTGACTGGCTGAATGTATTGGGCACTTACATTAAACTGCTCATTAGGCTTAATTGGCATTAACTGTAACTGCTTCAAGATGAGTTGATTGTCTGGAGCAGTGTTGGATACAATGTTTCATTAAACTAGGAAGGAAGGAATACCCATAAAAAGTAAATAATCTTATTTCTTCCAACAGTCTTGTTTTCATTTTGGCCTTTTACGCAGACAAATGTTGTGTATTGCAGCTTAAAAAAGAAGCCAGAACCACAGGGCTCCATATGAGGGGACTGATATTTCAGCTTGTTTAGAATCCAGCTACAAGCAAACAGAGTCAGGAATGGTCTGTTCTGCTCCCTGTGCATGAACTATTTTGCTTTAATGCCTTTAGATCTACAAGGTTGTGCATTAAAAACAGCTCTCCAAAAGAAAAAGATGTCACATAAATGGTAAGAAAGACAGTAACTGAGCCAGATGCAGTGAGAAACAATACTCAAACTCCTCAGCAGAGGTCACTTGAAATGCCATAATCTCTGCTGGTAAAGAGCACACCAGACATGTGGAGGCAGATCCACAGCTGGTGAACTGACTTTGATGCAAAGTGAGCTATTTACAGGATGTCTCTTTGTGTTCAGCAGAGTGCAGGAGCTGTTTGAGAGGACAACCACAAGGCTCCAGGCTGTCTTTGACGATCTAACATACCATTTCATGCTGCAGATAGCTGGGTATCATGTGTTCCATTGGCTTCTGGTTTGAACTGCGCTCCTGTGGCTAAGCAGAGCTGCTGCACAGCAAGGAGAGAATGACTCACAACCAGGAGAACCAACTGCCGGGGCCTGCACTCCAGCCAGGAGAGTGCTAGACGTGCTGGAGGCTCAGGAGTATGATGGCTGGCAGCTAACTCTGACAGGGTGAAGCAGTCAGGCTTGGACCCTCTGAGTCAGAAAACAGCCTTTCCCTCAAAGGGGGGAAGTCCAAAGGAAGGACTTCCATCCCTAAGGCTTGTCTCCACACCAAAGAGCACATTTCAAACCAAGCTGGGAAGAAGTGCTTCTGACAACTTGCTGTTTTAAAAACAGCAATGCAACACATTTGCCAAAGGACTTTTTCTCTGAAACCACGCCTATTATGGCCTCTTCTGCCAAGAACATCCATTTCTGCAGTTGTGCCATCAGTGACTCAGAGATTCCCTGCTGCTGAGCCTTCGGACTTGTCCCATCAGTGGCCCAGTGGTAGCATGGGCAAGAAGAGGAGATTAGTTCAAGAAGACAGGCAACCAGATAGACGCTTTCATTTGAGACAGGCTGGCTTCTGGAGTCTTTTTGCTTGTATTAAAGAGTGAAAACATCAGTGAATACAAAAAGAGATTGTGAGTTGTGATCCCATAGCCAGAGTACAGTAGTGGAGGAAGTGCAACACAAATATTCTTTCTCTGCAACTCCCTGTACTGATGAGGTGACCACTACAGGAGGAATGCAAGATCTAAGACCTCATGCCTGCTACTCCTGGTTTGGTATTTTACAGCTTTTCCAAGTGGACTGAGTTCATGAGCTGCCATTATTCCAGTTTGGGGTCTATCAACAGGACAAATGGTGCAAGGTGCTTGCCTCTGGTGACAGGCAAGAAGGTGGTTAACTCAAGATCTGCTGGTAGAAATCAATCAAGAAATACAAAAAGACAAGTGTTCATTTAATCTCCTGAAATCTGGCTTCAAATTTCACAGCTGGCAGAGTTCACAGCTGGCAAACCCTAAGTCAGCATTTCCAGGGATGTTAAATGGGCCTGGGACAGCTAAACGTGGCCTAGGAGGGACACATCCACATCACAAGCTTAGAACCAGAGTGTGACATTTGCTGCTTTGCAGAACTGTGGCATCAAGGTGGTGCTTGGGGAAAGCCAAACCTACAAAATACACCGGCAAATGGGGCTGAAATGCCTCGAGTGCTGTCTGCAGCTAACCATCCAGATCTGCAGGCAGGACCAGTTGGGCTCACACCCATCATGGTCAAGGCCTTGATCTTCTTCCTGAGCACTCTGGGTTACAGTTGTAACTGTCAGTACAATGGAGGTGTGATGACGTGGATGAAATTGGACAAAAAGGTAGGCAGGGACTGGTTTTTTGCTTACATCTCCATGTGATAACATCCACCATAACTTCATGGTTCAGTGACAGAAGCATTTAACAGAAAAACACACACACACATCAGTACATAAATATGCACACCCATGTATGGATTCAACACAACTGTCATATCCTCACACAAAGGCAGCAAAATCTGCCTGCAATATTACACTGCAGGGATGATATCTTAACTGAGTGCTGCTTCAAGAGGCTGTCAGTGGAAAAGATTTATGTCCCTATTACTGTGGCTGCTCATGCAATTAGTCTGCTTCTATGGCAAAATGACATTCATGGACAACTAATAGAATATTTATATTGGAAAAAATAATTTACAAGAAAGAAATAATTCTGTGTGGATACATAACCTGTAACAAAAGAGAAAGTTTAGTGGTATAGTTCCCATCATTAAAAGAAACAGAAGATTCCAATTACTTCCTCTTGCATATCAAAATTTCCTGCTTCTAAACATAAAAGATCACAGCAATTTAATTAGCAAGGTAATAGTACAGATTAGCTTATGATGTGGGGAGATATAGTTAAGTTCATACGTTAAAAGTAGCTCTGAAGTGATAGAATCCATTATGACTGCAAAAATGTACCCTTCACAAGGGGTTATGTCAACTGATGGGTTCTTCCAGGAAACTAAAATAGGAAATTCCCCTACCATGCACTTTGAATCATAGAATGGTTTAGGTGGGAATGGACCTCAAAGATCATCTAGTTCCAACTCTCCACCACAGGCAGGGATACTGCCCACTAGAACTTTGCCCACTAGAGGTTGCTCAAGGCCTCATCCAACCTGGCTTTGAACACCTCCAGGGAGGGACCAGCCACAACCTCCCTGGGCAATCCAAGCACTACTGAGGCACAAAGGCACTGCAGGCACCTTTAGGTGCCTCTGCATTCAGGCAGGATGTGGTCACACACACCACAAAGGAAGCAAAGCCAAAGTGACCATGTGTTCTCCTGCACCTCTCCAAAGGAGCACACCAATGAAGCTCTCAGTATGACTCAGAACTTGACTCCAAATCCTGACTGCTCTGTACTGCACTGCACGGGCTATAAATGAAATATTTCTGCATTCATTTCACAGGAATTATGTAAAAAAAATTGAATATACCAGAACTGTGAAAAGCACTGGGTGTTCATTCTCCCCAAAGAGAACAAGAGCTAAATTTCTGCAGGTTCCAACAGCAGGTTGCTGTTAATACAGTGGTCTCTATTTGGGAGCACTTCAAGTCACTCAGCTGGCAAAAGCTCCTCTTTGATCCTGTGTCACCCATGAGATATGGCAAGGGACTGAAGACCAGTATCCAATCTTAAATGAAATCACTGCTAGGATTAACATGGTGAGAAAAGGGCTTCCCTCAACTCACCTCAGTCCTCATACAGCATTCACACAAAATAGAGCTCTGGCTTCAGAAAAACACATCTTTTGGCATCTCACCAATGCTGTGCACTGAGCTGGTTCTTATCAAGGCAGAAGAAAATTTCACAGCAACTTTACTTGATCAGATCACTCAGCTCAGTCAAACACAGTGGGAGCTAACAAGCCCAGGCATCTTCATCAAAGTAAATATAACAATCATTGCAAAAGGAGCTTCTTGCAAAGACCAGCACATCGGGTATGGGATATCCACACTGGCGGGTGCTGCTTGTTTAACCCTTTATCAAACGCAAGCTAGGTACAGCATTGCAGCTGCAGCACAGAAACAGGTCAGGATGAACACAGCAGCATCGGGATTCAGATGCTGCCCTGGTGAAAGCTGGAACCACGGTTCACTATAAAATCCTCCCAAGTTGCTCTTCCAGAACAGCCTAAGTCCATGAACTCAAGAGAAGAGTGGCGTCTCCTAAACTCTTAGAGCTGGACACTGCTCCACTGAAATCAAAACTTCATCTACAGCAGTGAGTCCTTTTACAAATGCTCCTTGAATAAATGAGGTGATCCCAATAGGAACTTTCCAGTGCAAGATAAATAATTTTTAACAGGGAACTCCCACACAGTGAATGAGGCTGTACTCCACAAATAACCCGACTGATCCAAATGGGTGGTTATGGTGAGTAAGACCCTACTCACAGCAAGAAAAGGCAATACAAATCTCTTCCTTTCCGGTTATCACAAAGAGGTGGCCTTCTACTATTGCATGTATGAGACTACCAGCATGTTGGGAATGGACTCATGGTTTAGGTATGTCTTTAAGAAGACTGTTACACCTCAAAAAAGGAAAAGATGACTTTTCCCCTTGTACACAGCATGGGTTCAGTGCCTTTAGGTAAGCAGGGAATGTACCTTTTGTGTCCTCTGATACACACGCACGGGTAGCTGGGCAGATGACACAGCGTTTGCTGATGAACACACCGAGTCAGTAAGCAGTAAACAACTAAACTGGGCATGGTAATGACCTATCCTGGAGTTGATTTTTCCTGCTGTCCTTGCAAACAACAGCCCAGGTCCAGCCCTAAGCAGCCACTTACCTGTTCCCCTAAAGAGTGCCCTGATACAGTCTGAGAACAGATCAAGTAGCCTGCTTAAATGCCCACAACTGCTTTTACAGGACACTGAAGTGATTGCCATCATCACTCTGCAGAAAAGGAACGTTCTGGAACATATTTTGTCCCAAACTTATTGCTAGCCTATTACTATGCAGTACAAAAGTAAGGATTTGAATGGAATGAACTCCTGTAATACTCCCAGAATTTCTTACCAGCATGACAGTACTGATGTTTTCAGAAATAACAGGAAGTCAAAAATGAAACCAAACACTTCACTTTAACTTTCTAATGAAAGGAAAAAAAAACCCAAATCTCTTCCACTTCTGCTTCTCTCACAGCTTCACTCTGAGCACTTCAGCTTTTTTTCGGCCCAGGACATTTTAAGTGTAACCACATTTGGGAAGAATCACCTGGTGTACACAGCTCTGATGCTGAACAATGACCATACACACACAATACCTCATCATACTGATGGTCTTGTGGTCGTAACATGGGACTGGAAGGTAAAAATAAACTCAAACCCTACACCTTCTGTGCTTCTGTTTTCCAATCCATGTTTAACCAAACAAATGTACAGGGTGGGGACTTTCACTCTTCCTGTTGGGCAATGCATGGTTTCTGGGAAGTCTTAGTGTACTGTCAGACTTGTTTACAAGGGGTAGCATTCCAAAACAGGACAATCTTGTGCAGATGCCTCTAATTTGGAAGAACGTTTTTTGTGCAGATGTGCACCATCTCAATGACCAGGCAAGTAAAGAATCCTTGAAGTAATTTCCCAATGTGGCAGGCTTTACAAGCAAAGCCAGGCTTAGGTGGGCCAGCAGCTCAGTTCTTATTTCTCACTTTTCTTCCTTCTACCTGAAGCTATCACACACCACACCACGTAAGGCGTTACCTTTCTTTACACTCACCCTACTCCTTGGCAGTAAGTTACATTCACAGCTTTCAGGCTGTTCATAAATAAAAGTATAAATCTCAGACTGGAAAGAGCAAAGTCCTTAAACTGGAAAAAAGGATTGAAGGTATTTGCAAGTGGAATAGAGTGGACTCAGGCTGAAAGAGATTTCATGAAGTCCTGTAATACAATTCTTCCTTATACCTCTGCCCAAAGCAATGTGTGCACTCAGGTCATGCCTGGCAGGTATTTCTCCAGGATGCTCTTAAAGACCTCCAGTAATGGAAACTGCACTGTTTTCCCTCCCCAGTCTCTTCCAACAATTCATCATCTCTACAGTTACAGCTTCATCCGACTCATTTATTTACACTGAGAATGAGAGTGCCATGAGCAGTGGGAGACGAATTTATTAACATCACTACAATGGCTTATAATTAAAGTTAACAAGACTTCCCTGTAGAAGATTTCTACTTTCAAGTGTTTGTGTTGCAATTCAGCATCTCAGCTGCTTACCTTAGGGCTGGTTTAAAGCATATTTCAAGCAGACATAATCAATGATTTTTATGAATGAGTAGAGATGCAGTGTATTTTGCACACTAGGCAGACACCTTACCTTTGAAAATTTTAGTACTGAAACCCTCTCTATTTGGAAGCAGGGATTTACAAATGCAGCCTAGCACAGCTCCTATGGAAACATACCAAAATTTGGCCATCTGTGTATTTTCATCACACCATTGAAGCAGCTCAGGAGTTAACTGTGCACAAGTGAAGGAAGGTAAAATCAGCAGCTGCTGGACCTCATTAATCTGCCATCCTGGGCACACTGAAAGTTGGAGTTAACCTGAGAACCAACCATGAAGCGAGACACAGTAAGAGTAAGATACAAGTTAGTCTCTAAATCTCTAGGAACACAGTCTAGGACCTGATGCTATTCACTCTGAGCTCAGTGGCAAAGCCCCTAATAATTTCAGTGGAGCAGAAGGTGGTTCCTAGTAACTTATTCACAGTCTGCCCTTTTACCTCTTCTGTGATCACTCCAGTTCAGAGATGAGGTACACTGGCAGGGTAAGGCTGTGAAAAAGCATATGTCCCTGCTTACTGTGTGGTTATCTGCTTGCAAATAAATGGAGTCGTGCAGTGCTGAGTGTTGTCACCTACCTCTCTTTATGGCTATAAAGCTTGTAAAATTAATAGATCAGCCAAGCTGAAGACACAATCTCCAGTCTTCAGCTGTAAACTCAATCTCATAGATGCTCTAACCACCACATTAAATCCCACCCTCATTACCTCTTCCTATTGCTTTCCACCACAATGCATAGGAGGGACTCTCAGCAGCACGCTGCCTGGAGGGGGCACCAATCACATCAGCATTTTTCAAAGGGACCACTCAGGAAGAAATTTTCAGTCTGCAGTCACTCAGAAATAAATAAAACCTTAAATGGGCCAGCAGTAGCTTTGGGGACAGGTAAAAAAAAAAAACTAAGTAAACCCCCTTTGACCTCTTCTGGTGTAATCAAGCATAACATAATAATATACAAGTAAGGAGAGGAAGATAAGCAACCCTACAGAAACCCAGTACCTGGAGATACCATCACCTAGCTTGTCTATATGAAATGCTGTGTGACAGTTTACACCTTAGGGGGGGTTCTTGCAAAGACACAGCATTTCAACAGGGCATTCAGAAATAATTTTATTTAATTTGGACTAGTCTCCAGATCTTGCCTTCATTCCTGGTTTTACAGTGAGGAGCAACGTCATTCCCATGATCATTCCTTTTAGCTCCATCTCCACGTATATCTGAATCTAACACATTATTTATGTATACAGATCTCTGTATATATTATCTTTTTTTTTTCTGCTTCAGTCCTGCAGGAATAATTTTAAATGACAGAGAAGAACCCTATACAGACTGTGTCTGAGACAAAAGGGAGACTCCCCTCTGTCACCTTAAAATGAAATGTCCCCCCAAATTAAAACAGTGAGAAGCCTTGAGTTCTTTTCTGTCTAACAGACCTATTCACACCATTGAAACTACTCGAGTGTGCCAAGGTTTGCAAAACAGGGGGCCTGTCACTGCTCTCACACACATAATGGCACATCCAGGGAGAGGAAGATGTGCATCTGAGTGTGTGAGGGCTGAAACAAGCACAGCTGTGTTTGGACTCTGCTATGTGCACCTTCCATCCTGTGACGGTTTGGGAGTTCCCCGCCCCCCCCCACTTTGAAATGACCCAGACTAGATCTCAGCCGGACTGGAAGTTAAGAGATGAAGCTCTATTTACAGCTCAGCACAATATACAAGCAGATATATACAGTATATACAGGAATATTTACAGAAATATACAAGTTTAAGGTAATACAGACACACAACACCCCTCCCAGAAATCAGAGACCCCAGGAGGGGCTCCCAACCACCCTTCCACCTTCTCCCCACTCCCACACCTTACCCCAAGGTTTGGCTTACGCGCAAGGAGGATCAGCTGGGGAGGATTAGAAGAAAAGTGGTTAGTGAAGTTATTCAACAGAGAGGAGAAGCCAGAGCTGCTAGCCCAAGACCCAAGCAGCAAGCCAGCCCGTAAGCAAGTAAGTCCCTTGTGACCCAGACTGCCAGCTCGAGAGACTCTTATCTTCTTTGTTATGGTTTCCTTATACCTAAACATCACAGCAAGCCTCTGAGTGAAGTAGACATCGCCACTGTTTTCCTTCACAGCCTACAGTATATTTTTTCTCTATTAAAAGTATTCCAATTAGCTCAAACCAGCACACATCCAGACTCTGCCATCTGGAGCAGCAGTGTGTGAAAAGTAAGAATGCTGCTGCACTATTGGGGATGTAGTTCTCATTTAAAACATCTCCAGAACATTGTTCTGCAGACAGTTCCAGGTGCCTGTCCCTGCCGAAAGCCATGTCAACTTTTACAACTTTCCTCTATTACTGAAATATCTAAATACAAAAATGTGGCACTTCCAAAACCCCAAAATGAACCAACACTTATTTTACCATGTTTTATGCAATTCAAAACTTATTTGTGGGAGCAAGCTGAAAGAGGAGGTTTTGGATTCTAGTCACTGCAGAGTTACTTTAATGTTGGAGAGAAACCTTTACTCAAATCTGCCATATCTTTGTAAGGAAATGGACTTAACCATGGAAATGGCCTTCTCAGATTTTTCAACTCTTCTGGCATCTGCTCCCAACTGCAGCACTGGCATTTTTGTAAGAGGCAGATATCCAAGCTCTCAGTTTCACAAACAAGCATTTTGACAGCTTGGAATTACACAGAGGAAGCTGCAAAACCAAACCCATGCTCTGCACTACACTATTTTTAAGACAAGCAGATCAGAACTCACCACTTCTTCATGAGGGGAACTTCTCCAATTTCAGAAGAAACCGTGGCTGACCAAAGGGAAACCCCTCTCAGAGAGAAGCATGGAGTTATTTTCTGTGATGTTAACAGACTTCAGCAAAGATTAACTGTACCTCTAAAATGTACATTATGAAAACTAGCCTTAAAAATGAATGAGTCAGCAAGCATGCAAAACTAATGCAAATCAGGATTCTTCACAAACAGCCATTCCAAAATACCCTGAACTAGCAGGCAGTCCCAAAATCCACCAACGGCTCTCAAAGTATAGTGAACTGAAAGCTCTCAGCTGAAGAGGCACAAGGCTACATTTCAGAAAATAATCTGCCATTGCCCCAGCACTGCCTCCCCTGGAATGACTAAGCCAAACAAATAGTATGTGTGCTGTCAGTATGAAAAATCACTGCTGGTTTATACACCATGGCTCAACCACAACAGCAACAAGGAAAGGTTTATGCTTTTGTTTGCAATGCACTGTCTGAGACAGGGATTCCTGACAATGATGAAAGATACTGAGAAGAAAAAGGCAGCCAAAATGAAAGTTAATCTACTTCATAATGTGGTTGGGTTGGTTTTCTGTCCCCTTCAAGTGGTTTATGATGGCAGTAAAGCAGAAAGAGCCTTAAAATTTAAAGTGTGATATATATCCAAGCGTTGTATCCACGCAGCAATGTCACTTTGGGCAGGACTAGACAAGAAAGGCTTGGACTTCCCTGGCTTTCAAACCACTTTTCTAGGGCAGCAGCATACAGTGACTAAGAAGCCCAGTCCAGAGCACAAGCTGGCTGACTACACAGACTAATTTGGTAAGTAGGCACTTTGCAAGGTAAATGAGATCCCAGGTCTTATACCTTTTGGTACCTCAAATCATCTAAAAGACATCTATTGAGGAAACTATCAGATCACTTTTAAGTTTCAAAGGACTAAAGCACAAGTGCAAACAATGTTACTTGCTAACAACACCCCAGTATCAACTGGCCTGGTGAGGAGGAGTGGTTTTGCTATGGAACAGCTGAGAAAACTAGTCTGTGAACTGACAGACAAGAGGGAAATCTGCAACACCAGAAGCCAACAGCAGTAAGTAACAGGATGTTGTGAAATACTTGTAGAATGTTTAAAACTCCCCATCTACTTGAAATATAACTTTCAGTGCAGGATTTCCACATTCCCATCACAACCACCTTTAAAAGGTGGTCTCTGGCTGTGGAGCTCTCTAGGTGACTGATTTTATGAACCAGTTATCTTCAGCAGTCTGACATGGCTCTTCAGATGTATTTGGCTGCAGGATGTGATTGTTCCCCCTCAAGTCTCTCCATTATATTTCCTGCTTTCTGTCCTGTTAACCTTTTGCTACCGATGCTATATTGGGTCTGGTCTGTGAAATGAAACTCCCTGAGGCAGGAGCTCTGACTGCGTCTCCCAGGTATAGACTGTAATTTCTCTGCAGGACAGTCACCAGTAAAAGTTATGACACCAATTACTGTGCAGTCATACTTACACAAGCATTAAAAAGCTTGGCTTGTGGAAGCTTTTTAAATGTCTGCTAGTGCAGAGGACTGTCTTTCTGTTATTTCCCCATCAGCAACACATGAAAATGATCACCGAGACCCCCCTCTTGCTGCCCTGCTTGCTTTGTGGCAGCAAGCATTTTCTTTCCAGTCAGTGATGTGGCTTTTTGCTTTCGTTTGGATGAAATGCAAAAGGAAGGAGTCAGTCACTCAAAATAGCAGGATATTTGTTTCACATGTCTCATGCTGAACTGAAGGTAACTTCATTGTGGTTCTGCCTCAGGACCAATTCTCTACTTGCTAACAGCAGTGAACTTTTGCTGTTCCGGTATTGCTGTTTTCTACACATTCATTATCTCCTGAAAAAAAAAGAAGAAGGGAAAA
>VWYK01074844.1:6152-16798 GCA_013399775.1 Semnornis frantzii
TCAGAGGGCTAGGAATCATGTGTCTAAGCTTTCTATATTGATAAAATCTTTTTTTCCTCTCCTTTTTGAAAGGTATTGTATCTCCATGTTAGCCTTATGTTTTTCATCTTGCAGTCTAAATGTATATCAAAATTACAATTTGTTAACAGTAAAACTGAGTATAGTTAATGAGGCAGAGATCCAGGGGAAAAAAAGGATTTTACTGTACATTTAGTATAAAAGTGTGACTGAAATATAGTACAGACTCTGATCTGAAACTGTAAAGGTCAATCTTTAAATAACCAAGTCCTTTGGGATCTGACCAATCCAAGAGCATTTTGGCTTCCACTGAAGTTTCTTGTTCAAATGTAGCTCTATGGAAATAGAGCTGTGTCAAGAGTACATCAGCAGAGCAGGGCTATTCTTAGAATTAAGAGTCAAAATCTGCTTGTCTCAATGCTCCTCACATTGTCACCAAATCCGAGGACTGCAGCTGTGGATGCTGTTCCTGTTGTGCAGCGCTGCAGCACAGCTGGCCTTTCATTCTCTATGCCCTATGATTTAGTGTAACCACATTCAAGACAGGAGGAAGTAGTACAATTCTCAGAGCTCTCCCACACTCAAAACACATGAGTTGCCATCCTGCATCACACACTTGAAACACGGAAGTCGGTAGTTGACCATCAATTTTCCTGTTGCCCACAGAAGTGGTTTCTTGTTAACCCTGACTTAGATTCTGTTATATCCTGACAAAATCTAGGAATAAGTTGAAGCTATGCAGAAGGTGAGAAGATGAAGAACATAAAGGAATAGAAGAAAGATATACCCAGGTTCTTAAGTCATTGGAAGAAGCGAGAGCAACAAGCAAGCAGCTTTAAAGACACCAGGCCTCTCATAAACGATAGCAAGGAACAGCATGGTTTTCTGAAACTCACATTAAGGCAGCAAGATGTAGAAGAGGTCAAGGGGTTGTAATGTTTAGTTCTGGGAAAGGGGAGGAGAGGTTAATCTCCAGCCTTTGTTTCCTCTCACAACATCACAGGTGTGCCTAAAGAGCAGTGTTGACAAGGTAAGTGCAGCACAGCAAATGGAAGAGCTATAATTATTCCTTGGCAGACTGCAGATTTAATTGCCCAGAAAATCATCCAAAAACTCCCTGAACTGTTCACATATTAAGGCCTAATGGTGAATGGCCCTTTTGTAGCTTCAACCTGAAGGTCGTGCATGAAGTCGGTTAATCATGTTTAAGATGAGGACGCTCTGACTGTCACATTTGTACCCTTTTCCACTCCACAACATGTAGAGCCCCAGAAAGAAGGCAACAAAAGCCCTGTATCATAACAGAGCAGAGTATTTCAGTTTGATCCTATTGTTAACTTTTTGTCCATGAGGTTTTATTTTTTCAGTTCTGTTGTTGGTTTGAATGAGTTCGGGGTTAAAATAGATGCAAAACGTCCTCATTTGCAGAGTCACTTCAGTCCCTTGGCTGACTCTTCTGAAAAAGACACCAATTTTTTCACAAGGATGATTTTGTATCCAGTAAGACCTTGGTATCATGTTTAATATGCATTCTTCGCAGTCATTCCTTAATTGCTAGTTTGTTCATAAATACACAACAGAATGAAGCATACATACTCTATGTAATCAAGGACACATTTAAGTCCACATTTAAGTGGAAAAACTTCTACTGACTTTTGTCAGATTTGGAAAGGCCCAAATATTATCCATGAGAGAATTTCTAAGACTTTGATCTTCCATTATTGTCACCATGCTCCAGTCATTACCAGAGAGAGTATGAAGATAATCTCAGATTTGCTATTTTTATTGTTGTCATATTAAGGAAAAAAATATTAAAAAATAAATGCATTAGAAGTATACTGTGCAAAATTGTAGGTCTAGTCCATACAGAAAAATTTCAGAGTAATGAGTGCTTTCTTGTCCTTCATCCAAGGCCAAGATTTACTCAGCAGTTCTCACTACTGTAAAACCATTAAAACCTGAAGCTTTGCATAATTTTCAAAGGAATTCATCAAACAGTTCCATATTTTTTATTTTTAATCATATGAATAGTCACAATTGTTGCCAACCTTCCTTTGATTCTGCAAGGACAATGAAAAGATAGCCATCAATGTAGCCAAGTTAATTAAAACAGCAAGTTATGACCAAAGAATGAGATAACTTACTCAAGGCTGTGAGCAAAGGTGAGAACTATCACTATGTCCCCTGACTGCCAGGTTAATGTGTTAACCACTGAACCCCGCTTTTCTTGCAAAGCTATAGCTTTAAAATCTCTCTGTGTTTTAAAAGGTATGGGGGAAAAAGCTATAAAATCACCAAAAAATGAAGCAAATGTCAGAGTTTCAAGAAATGTACCTTAAAGCACTTTGATTATCTCAGAGGGGAAGCATTCTTGGTGTCAAACAAGTGAGCTATCTTTTGCCAGTGAATTTATATTTAACCATATCTGAAATAGAAGGGTTTTACTGTGGTTACAAATCTGAAAGTATTTCAGTGGCTTGCTGTAAACTCCAAATAGTCCCTCAGTTCTGCAGCCTAACACTGCAATGACATTGACAAATGTTAAACCAAAGCAGGGATTAAATACTACACTTTATAAACCATCTCTCAAATCTCATAGAAGGGGCATTTCAGCAGTAAAAGCAACAAAGTCCGACACGGGAGGGTCAACACACGGGAAGGTCATCATGGAAACCCTGATGTTTTCCCGTGGTGGCAGCATGAAATTCCCCATTCCTCCCATCCATTCAGGATTTCTCAGCCACAGCCATAAGCCACTTACATAGTTGAGTGCCAGGACTGTGCAGCTGCAAAAGCAAGTGGAGAGCTCAGCCAAGTAGCTCTTCACAGGATATTTAGACATATAATATTTTAGACTCATGAGTGTGGTCTTTTAGACCAGACAAAACACAGAGGCGGCCTTTGCATACTGTGGCCAGCCACACACTCCAAAGGTTTCCTGGTACAGGAGATGATGAAAAGTAAAGCACTGCAAATGTCATCAATGCATCATTACTCCTTTCTGATCATTGCATTTGTTAATGTTACGCATGAAGCATCTCTGACACCTGACAAAGATCAGAGCTGCATTATGCCTTGCTATTCAGGCAGATACACACAAGCAAAAGAAAGTGGAAAAACCCCACACAGTTTTTTCCTACATCTATAACTATCAGTCTGAGAAAGATTCTATTTTAGTTGCGTACTGGGGAAATAGTTTTGTGGTGGGTTTTTCAGAGTTTGTGAATGGGATTATATGATGTGGTTGCTCACAGTACCCAGCAAGTTTGCAGGACCTTTCCAATCCCACATTCCCTTTGCTCAACTCAGTTCAGTGTAGTCACTTTCCTCATTCCCCTCCTTTTACACCTGCACAAGAAGTCTGACCTCTTCAACAGCTTTCTGTATTGCTACTTCTCCCTCCTTGAACTCACAGTGACTTACTCTCCCATACACTATACACGTTTCTGTGTATTTCAAGACATCACAGACATGAAGAACAGATTTATTTGAGACACAGTTATGGTTCTCCAGAAGAAATACAGTTCTCAGCAAATGTTCTGTGATGATTTGCTTCATGTGACACAGGACCAAAGAGACATACACCATAATAAGGAAGGCAGTTCATCTCCTTATGATAAACTAGCTTAATACATGCTTACTTTCATGGATAGATTGGTTTTGAGTGTGTAAGACCAAGCTAGGATGAAAGAGGGGATAATGAAGACTGCTGGATGTCATAAGACCTAGTAAGGACTTTTACTAATCCCAGTTTGCTTTTCTAATATTAGTGAAGCACAACTGACTGTGAGAACTTGAGTATGATCTATCTCCTTTTCTAAAATCACCTTGAACCCGAAGACTTAGCTGCACATGATGCAGAATGTGGATTGAGGCCAGTATTTCCAAATAAGGTTTCCTGTTATGTTCCCCAAATCCTGTTCTAGGCAGTTAAATAAATTAGCACTTTCTAGAGATGCCAATTCTTGCGTATTCAAAGATAATAAACAATCAGCTGTATATTTTGTGAAGGAGCATTTTAAACTCAATGTGTATGTTGACTTTATCCTTCTTAATGAGTTAGCATCAGAACAATCTTTCCCATAGAAACACTGCTGAATCATCGACTTAAGAGAACATTTAAGTCCTCTGGCAGGAACATGACATGATTCCCTAAAATTATTTGGTTAAAACAAGCCAAGCAATAATAGATACCACAAAATTTCCAATTCTTGCTATGATTCATGGCCCTCATCTGTTTGTTTTTTTCCCATTAGGAAGCCAAAGGTGGAAGAAAGCCAAGATGATATAAGTGAATCTATCAGATCAGCAGCCAGTATTTCCTGCTACAGACATACTGCCTGTTGCTGGCACTAAGTATATTGATCTGGGTTTCAACTGTAGATTTATTGGAAACCTGTAGGGCAGTTTTTCCAGATACTGAGCATATCATATTCTTGGGTTATTGAACTCCTTGTACATATCCTGTAGCACTGTTTAACTTTCTCCAAAACAAGGCTTCTATAACTAAATTTTCACACCACACTACTTCTTGGACTGAACTGTACTTTGTTTCACAAAGCCAGTGTGACAGTGAATGACAGAATTGAAACAATGGGGTACTGAGATTTTGAAATCTTTCCCAGTGAGGCTCACAAGAATATTTTAAAATTCACAAATGACATCTTATAGCTTTCAGGACAGCAGCCTTTTACTCTTGTTTGTTTGTTTGTTTGTTTGTGGTTTTGAGTTTTTATGGTTGGTTATGGTTGGTTGGATGGGTGGGTTTTTTGTTGCTGTTTGCATGGTTGGTTGGAGGGTTTTTTTGCTTCTGTAACAATTAGTCTCTGTTTTTCTTCTCTTCACATTCAGTGTGTGATGAACACTTAGGGAGTAGCTCCAGCTAAAGACTACTGCCTGCTTGGGAAGAGTCCTGCTATATAGTTCCTGCTGCCACACATAAATCTGATCCTTCATGCATGTGATGCTCATGAGCACATTCATGGAACATTATGTCCACCTCCATTTTTCAACCTTTTAATCTTTGTGTATTCAAGTAAAGATTATTGCTGAATTCTGAAGCATAAGACTGAGATTCTTCAGAGTCTTTTCGAAGATCTCAGTAGTGTATGTACAATGTATTTCTTGCATCATATCAGAAAAAAAAATGTTTATTGAAATTATATGTTTCAGCATTGGAAATCTGTAAGAAGAGACACATTTTGTATGCTACAATTTTATAAGTCAATATCTCTTTTTTATATGGCTTTACAAATATAAATCACACATATATATCTATCCATACAGATACATTAATGTGCACACATGTAGACAAATACATAGATTTTATAAAACCAGGTAACTCAAGGTTGTATCCAAACCAAAGGGCCTTAAAAGATACATTGACTTTTACCAGAAACATCTCACTCTGCCCTTCGGTTTGCCATGCTTGTAACATGTACAGGTGTCTGTATTAAGATGTATTTTAATATAAATACAAGTATATGCATATATATATATGTATGTACACATATACATATATATGTGTATATGTGTATAGAGTGTGGGTTAATATTAGATATTTTGCATGTTTTGAGTGTTCTTAAATTGACACATGCAGCTCTCCATTTGTGTGAACAGAGCCTTCATTACAAAGCACACTATACTTTGTCTTTTCCTCTAGAAAACAAAAGAGTTCAAATAAGCCATGTAAAGAAAGCATGTCACTAACACAACTTGTTAACATAATGTCACATTAATCTGATGTCACTATTCATCTACTTCCGTGTTTAATCTGTCAGCACTCCTGGATGGAGTGTGTCTGGGTGTCCTGTGCCAAGTGCTGCATGCAGTAAGCTTCTGCACCATCCTGTTGCTGGCAGGCACTGTGATACACAGGAGCACCATCTTCACTTTCTGCCATGTGCCTACATGGGAGGCATGGGATGGCATTCACCCCTATTCCTGTTACTTGCTAGAGACAGTCTTGAAATATTCATGTGCTCAAAAGATTGTTTCACATCACAGTTTTGTTTTCCCAGGATAGATTGCTGTATTATGTCTCTCAGTGGAATGACGTTAGTTTGCATCACTGCTACATGATGATAATCCTATTTACTACCATTTTACCTTGCTCAAGGTTTTACATTTGTGATGTGGAGGAGATTCTATTCAGAAGAGGGCAAGGTTCCTGATGACTGCTCTGGTGATGTTATTATTTGCTATACCAGTGCAGGTTTTCCTGAGTGGCCAAGGGGGAGCATCTTCTGATCCTTGCTGTCACACTGTATAACTCTTAGAGCTTCTATTTCCACCACCACCAGTTCCTCCCCTTACATTGAGCACTTAATGCTGTGAAGTGCTGGGATATCTTAAGATCAGTTTATCCTTGTAAAACATGTTGAAATTTTTTCTTCTGCCTTTTATTGTATTATACAGGTTCAGTTATACAGGTACATATTCCTTCACTCAAAAGAATAGATATTATGGCTAAGGATTGTAAAGGGTTTTTTTTAATTGCTATTTACTTCAAAATCTCTGTAAAACAGTAGACAAAATAAATGTTTGTGTCTCCTTATTTAAGAAAAGGTTTGTATATATTTTGTACTGCATTAGTGTATGTAATACTGAGAGTCAGTCGTGGTCACCAAGGTCAGCTTCATTTCATTTCAGGCTTCCCTGCATTTCTCATGTGGTTTAAAATAGCTTGTGGTGTCACACACCATGATTTCCATTGAAAATACTGGCTTATGTCCTAGGTACAAAGTATTTTATTCCAGCAATGATTGAAAATCAGCTGTTCTCTTTCCAGAAAAAGGTAGCTGGTACCTCTGCTAAAAGAATGTTTCAGAGTGAGAAGAAAATTTAAATGGAAGAAAATAGGAAAGAAAAAGATGAAGAGAAGAATACAGCTGGCTCTGATACAGCTTGCTCATAGGTCTCAGCTGAGGATTATCGTTGTCTCTGGACTGCATTGTGGGATGTGAATCACTCCAGCTATGTTTTCACAACAGGAATCCTATCTTACACCACTGCTGACACCCAGGACCCTGAGCAGGGGCAGAAGAGCTCATGCTGTGCTCACCCAGCTGTGTCCCTGATCTTCCCACTTCAAAAGAGGAAGACTCCTGCAGAAGTCAGGCTGGGATTCCTAAACTATTTTTTCACACAACAGATGAGCAGTGTTTGATAAACCAGAACATACAGTATAATTAGGTCTCAAACAGCATATAACTAATTACAAACACAGAATTATGCACATTTCTAATGAGGCTGCTGGAGAGGGGCCTGGGGAGAGGAACTCCAGAGAGCACAGATGATCCCCAGCAGCTGCAGCCACAGTGCAGAGGCATGATGCTACAAGGGAGGGGATGCTGAGGAGGAGCAAGACAGCCAAGATGTTTAAAACCAAATTTTACAGTGTTTAGGCATTGTTGCCTCAAGAAATAGGCAAGGGAGAAAGTTAATAAGAATATCACACAGCACAGGCAGCAAAAGGTCCAGCTTTCTCTAGCAGTCTCACAACTTCATGTATAGAAGATGGCAGAAGGGCTTGCAGCTAAGGACACAGGCAAGGCACCTTCAGTACAGCCTTTGTCAACATCATGGTCTGCTGAGGCCTGGTGTGGGTTTCCTAGACACACCACAGAGGCTGTTAGCCTCAGGGAATAAAAGCCTGGGACCTGTGAAGCTCCTACAGCATGCTCTGTCACAGCACAAGATGTGTATTCAGAGTAGTTTATATCCACCAGTTTTGGTACCAGAGAATTATGGGTTTTGCTATGATTTTACAGTATATCTTGAATAGCACTGAATATCAACTCAAGTAGAGGCTCTCAGTTGTGGTCCAGAGTGAGAGAGAGACCCTCAAAATCACCTCATCATTAGCAACTGTAGAAGACAAAAAAAAAAAAAAAGGATCAGAAAATCTGTGCCTGAATATGGAGAATTATTCTCCTGTGAATAGTGTTGCCCCATCCAGATCAAGTTGCTCAGAGGCACTGACCTGTTTTTGTGAAACTCTAAAGGTCTCTCAACCAAATATTCATCATGAGGTATCATTACAATCCCTTTGCTATGCCTGCTCCTTGTACTGGGGAGAGGGATCACCACTTTTAGCCCCAACCCTTCATCATTTATAGATCCAGGACTATGACTGATACTTCAGTTTATTCTCAGGCTTGCTTTCTTTATTTGCCTATAGCTTACTTTCCTGGAGGTACATTTATACCCATTCAGTCAGTCAGGTGCATATCTTGCACTAACAGTGGCATAAATCCTATATGAGAATGTGTGAGTGCACTTACCTCCTGTTATAACACACGGAAGTGAGTTTAACCACACAATGTGTGGAAGGAAATACAGAAAAACCCACATAGAAGACAGAGATCAAAGTTAGTGGCAGGATTACCAGATTTTACAATGACTGTATAGTTCTGGAATATACAGGAAAATTAATAACCCCTGTGGTTTAATACAGCACACAGAATTTGAGGCCATAATACAGGATATGCCATATTGCATGGCATTTCTGGCAAACATAACACTATTCTAGGAAAGGCAAATTTTATGCTTGAGCATACTACAAAATTCTACTGTGATGATGAGTAAGTCACTCTGAGCAGATTTTCCCTCACCCTATGTTCCTCGATTTTGCATCCTTTCTATTCCACTCAGGTTGTCTCTATCTCTTCATTGTTAGGGCAGCAGAAGGAGGAACAGCAGGAGCAGAGGATATTAGACCTTGTTATTAGATGCTGTGCAATAGCCATACATGGTAACAGGAGGAAAAATTTCAGGGAAAATCATGTTCAACTCCTGCAGCCTTGGGACAGAGGACGTCTGCAGATGGCACCTTCGGAAGTCTAAGTGCAAATTTCTGCCAGGTCACTGCTGAGCAAATAAGAACTAAGGTTTCAAGAAACATATAACCCGGCCAAATCTGGGCACCTCTTTACAGATAGGAAGAAAAATGAACACCATTTGCAATGAAAATTCCAAAATACCTCAGGTTGAGGTCCTTACTCCACATGGAAAAAGTATGCTCAAGCTATATTGCATAAGTAGCTGAAAAACAGTGTCTTGTAAAGGAAAACTCTAAACCAAAGAGAATTTTACTTTCCTGGCTCATAGGAATTATATTAAAATAGAGGCCTTACATAGTGCTTATGATTTGTACCTAAAGCTGTGGTCAATTTTTAAACACCGTTAGACTAAACTTAGAGGGAGGGAAAAAGCTTTTGTGTGTAGTGAAGTAATTTACACAAGATGTAAGATTGGTGGCAAAACCAGACATGGTAAATAATAAGTGGAATCCTGCACTTTGGAAAGTAAAAGGAAATTTTGTCACTGTTTTCCATAGGATCAACATTTCTATACATGGCGACACATTAATATAGCCCAGATCAATTTTTCATCCATGAGAGACAGCTGACTCTGGTATGAAATGAAGAGACTTCTTTAGCAGTATTCCTTGGTTTAGGACAGGTGGGGATAAATAATGGTTTTGTTTAACTTAAATGTCAAAGGATATTTTATTTAAGCATATGTAGTTATTCAACGTGGAGTTTGGCCAGGACACTACAGTTAGTGTCCTTCTTCCGTTATGCTAATGCACTTTTCCCTATTCAATGTTCAGTCTGACAATTCCAAATCATAGGAACTAATTGAACTATTAAGGAAATAGAAAGCTAAACCCTAGAAACCAGATTTTCCTGACTTTTCTATTATAAAATGGAATGTGTCACGTTTTTGATACATTAAAAAAATTTCTTGCATTTAGAGGGATAATATTCTCTTTTTCTTATGGAATTTGTATAAGGTTCTAAAAGAAATGCCCTATGCATGGGAAGTCCATGTGCTGCAATTACTGGCATGGAATCAGAAAGTCTTTCTGGTTTGATCTTTAACTTCTCCTGAGCCTATTAAATAACTGTTAAACTCTACTTCTAGCTAGTAAACTCTACTTCTATCTAGTTAAACTCTTGTACTGGGTCAGAAGCTATTTCTCACAATAAGAAAAAAAATCTAATAATATATTACGATGTGCAATACTGAAATATCTATTTCTTTTACTGTCAAGATTTGTGGGTACACACAAAACTATTTGGCAAAGGCCTGGCAACCAACTGTCAGTGTTCACTGATGTTCAGAAGCCTGCTGCAAGATTAGTTGAACATCTTCCTTATGAGGAGAGACTGAGGGAGCTGGGGCTTGGAGAGGAGGAGACTAAGGGGTGAACTCATTCATGTTTACAAATACGTAAGGGGTGAGTGCCAGGAGGATGGAGCCAGCCTCTTCTCGGTGACGCCCAGTGACAGGACAAGGGGAAATGAGTGGAAGTTGAGGCATAAGAGGTTCCATGTGAACCTGAGGAAGAATTTTTTCACTGTGAGGGTGACAGAGTACTAGAATCAACTGCCCAGGGAGGTTGTGGAGTCTCCCTCTCTGGAGATATTGAAGAACCATCTGGATGTGTTCCAGTGTGATCTGCCCTAGGTGATCTGCTCTAGGTGATCCTGCTCTGGAAGGGTGGGCTGGACCAGATGATCTTTCAAGGTCCCCTCCAGCCCCTGACTTTCTATGATTCTATGATTTGCATTATCAATACACAAAACTGTCATCAAAATTTGAAAACAAAACAAAACAAA
>VWYK01074920.1:0-11585 GCA_013399775.1 Semnornis frantzii
TTCTGGTGGTTCTCCTTGTGTTCTTATTTAGTACAATAAATCTGTGGGCTATTTCACTGTGTTGAATAGATGCGGGGCTGCATTCATGCATTGAAATAGATTGCAGTTTTCGTGCTGAGAATAAAAATCACCCAAGAGCCAAATATGTAAATGAGGGAGGAGGAGGAGGCTGGAAGAACCATGAGCGGGGGAAAATCCCCCTGATCTATTATCACCTTCCTTCTCCCAAAAGATTTGCACCCCCAAGATAAATAAATAAAAAAGAATGGTATTGTAGCTTCCTTTCCCACTTTCAGAAAGGAAAGGATCCCAGAAATACTGTTCTTCCTCTTAAAGGCTGAGATGGGAATGAATAGCTGTAACTAGCTAGGAGCCATCCCTGTCCCACAAGTTGTTTTCCTTTTCCTGGTTGACTAAACAGATAATGCACCCAGCTGAAACTTCGGAGAGGGAGAAAGCCCCTTAGCTCCAGTCACTCATCAGTTGCATCACTGCCAAGGTTCCTAGAGAAGAGATGCAGGAGTCTGCTGACCCCTGAAGTGGGCTGTTTCACTGAACGCTTCATCTTCTCTCTGAGGAAGGCAGAGGAGTAACACATCCTTACCTTCTGCTTGGCTACAGTATCTGCTAGGTAGCAGCATCCCAATCAGGAGCCCTAAGCTGTCAGACAGCATCCCTCCTAGACAGTATCAGACCTGTGTATGGTGTTTGGCTGGGCAGCCTGGCAGGCACTGCAAAGCACAGGAAGCCCGTGGCAGTTTCCGTGTGGATATTATGGAAGAGATTAATTCAAATCCTTATTTAGACACTGCCTACCGCCATGAAGGTGACACCACTTAGCACAGGCAGGAATTCCTTTGTGGTTCATCGCTGTGCAGTCATGTCTTGAATCTGTCTCAATTCAAACAGTTTGTGTTTAGTACCAGACTAAATAGAGTGGAATCAATCCAACCTGGCACATAACAGCGTTACACAAACCTGCTTGTGTTGCCAACAGGTATCAAACTCTATACCCTGACTTCTCCCTCCCTCTTCCTGTCTTGTAGACAGGCACAAGCACACGCACTCTGTTTCATGCAAAGGAGTCTGTCTGTCTTTCCTCTGGAAGTAGGAATAAATACTGGTACAACTCTCACAAAGACTGGCACTTCCCAACTGCGAGCTTGATCGCATAAAGGGCTTGCTGTTTCTGTCTCTGGGTATCACAGCCAGATGCTTTCTGGGGGGTGCTGATGGCAAGAAATCAAATAACTTTAACTGTTCATTGTTTCAAATCTACCACATTAATGCTTAATAGAAGGGAAGCTTCCAGCTGTTCACTTCAGTTTCAATTAAAGAATAGAGCTGATAGCTACCAAAGCTATAGATAAAGAATCCTCTTAACTTTACTCATCCTCTTTTGGAAATTCTTCTAGAGTTTCTCTCTAATAGGGATAAAGAGAAATATGCAGTGTTTTCATACAGATGACATTCCCCTTCTCTGTTCAATGCCAGAATGTTATGACCAAGAAGACACTTTACAATAGGCTGCTCAGTAAATGTAAATAAATACAGTCAGAAGAATGAGAGAATACCTAGGGTACATCTTACCTGTCTCAAAGAAACTGAGAAGGCAGCTAGAAGTGGTGCTTGGGAAATTATCAAATTTCACACTCGTAAAATCTGATAACATCCAAACCCAAAAACCTCTCCAGTGTCACCTCCCAGCTGATTCTATGAACGTTTGCCACAGAAAAACCCTGGTAAGGGAAGTGATGATGACATGATGTTCTAGTCCAAGGTTTTCATCTCTTCAGCCTTACTGGTCTACCTTACTGCATACGGGATGAGCACAGCTTTCTGCTAGCTTCCTCTCAGGCTTGCTATTTATTATCACTCCTTTTTTAAAAAATAATCTTGCATCCTGGCAATAAAGAACTTCAATTTCCATGCCTAGTTGTAAGCCGAGGGCCTTCAGTCTCCTCGGAGACTGAATTCTTTCATGAAATTTGGCTCTTATGCCCATACAGGTGAGCAGTTTGGTAACCGAGCAGGCTGCTTAGCCAAGAAATGAACTTTGGGCATTTTTTTTTTTTTCAGTGTTAAAAGATCAGTAAGACATATGTGTGCCTGCTTAACAAATGCAACTGGTTTTAATGAGATACCCCCAGACAGGACAGCTGTTCCTTTTCCCACTTTCCTTTAGTGAGAAAGAATAAATTCATCTCGAAGATGAGGCTGAATCCTCCTTAGGCAAAGTTGCTTAGTGCATTTTCAATATACTTTAGCTTTTCCCATCAGCTTCTGTAGTCTGAACCAGACTCGTAAAGGGGGGGAGCAGTCTCACAATCAGATTGGAATTCACTTTGTCATTTGTCATATCCAGAATTTTTCCAATAATATTCCACCTTTACCAAATTAATTGATCCTGGACATGTTATCTGTGCCACTGTTAACATGTAGTGCATCATCTTATCTAGAAAAAGTGTATTTGTATTCCCTCCTTCAGAGTATAGAACTGTTGCACCTAAGAACGCATAATCAGCCTTGGCTATGGATTTAGGTCTATTACTCTTGGGAGTACTTCTTGAATTTTCTTCCTATTTCTTCTCCTGCAGTCACAGATTTCATCTTGTAAAATTTTTAATTCAGAGGACCTGAGGGTCCTAAACACTTCATCTGGGACTTTTTCACCCACTTAGTGAAATTAGGGGCCTGGAACCCACCCGCTGGACCTTTGCTACGTAAAGATCATTTCATTTTCAAAACTTGAGAGAGACTTTCAAGGGGGGAAATTGCTGACCTCTCAGTTTATGAAGGAGGAGGAAATGGGAATGTGTACTTGAAGTCCTTGGTGCTGCATATCTCTAAGTGATGATTATTCATACTCTGTAACAGAAAATAGCTGCTCATACTATGTACTATGAACAGGTATTTTTATACCCCATCCAGTGACCATAAGATATCGAATCTCTTGGCAATATTCCTTTTCTATTCTTTCCCCCCCCATTTTGATATTATTAGAGCCTGACCTTTTTAGATCTACTGTTAATACTGCCAATTGTATGCTTACAGTATAGACTGTAGTTATATCACAAGAGTCTTTCAACTATGAGTTTAAAATAATGCAAGCTAAATTCTTTCAGTGGGAGAGAAATGCTAAAGCACTTTGAGCTGGGAACATTTTAAGCGTCACTGCTACCATAAGATTGCGTTAATAGAATTAAATTAGCTGATGGAAACTCAGCATTATTCTTAGTGTTGTTGCCATAGAAAAGGTGGCTTGCTTTGTAGCTTTCTGAAGATAACTTATTTGAGCAGTAGACAGACATAGGAACAAAATCAAGTCCAATTTGAGATTTCAAATGCGGGGTGGGGTGGGGTGTGTGCTTATTATTATTATTCCCTCCCTTTTATAGACTACTTTGTTCTAGAATCTGTTCAGCAAGTTTCTCACTTTTGTCATGCAAGTAAATAACATCAGCACAGTGACATTTCATCTATATTAATGAAATTTTATTCCCCCAAATATTAGGTACTGATTGAAGCTGCAGTGGTAAGTGCAAAGTGAAAAGAAAAGATGATTTCTATACCAGCTGAATCACCAACAGATAGTTTAAAGCATCTGACTCTAGGCAAGAGACTGATTTCTACCTGACTTGGTCATAAGGTTATCCAGGAGTTGCAATGCTAATACTTGTAGAATTGTTTTTCCAAGGTGTTGAGCATTATTTGGCTTGTGACATTTCTTTGAAATGCGGAATGATCAGCACCTTGGCTTGGATTCGAAGCGAGTGTTGTCAACCAGTCCTAGATCTGGATAAGTGAAACCTTTCATGAGAAGTGTCTACTGTACCTTGCGGTGCCTAAGTCATGGGCAAGCTCAGAGAGGTGTTTCTCAGAGTGCCTTGCTCCAGCCTTTGCAGCTGGATGTGGGAGTTCAAAGCAGTGTGAAATCAGTCAGTCTCGGCAATCGTCAGCTCATCCTGCCAACTTTCTGATGTGGTGAACATTCAGCTGAAGTTACTCACTCCTGGGAAGCAGTGCTCACCTTAATTTGAGGAAGTCAGACAACCATTTAAATCCTTTGCAATAATCAATTATCAATTCTGTATACATATGTATTTCACATTTTTCCAGGATGTTAATAGATATATGAAATCGTTACATTAAAGCCCCTAAATGCTAATGCAAAGGAACTGTGTGCCCTAGAAGCAGTGCAATTCATTAGCTGAGTTCTGCAATTTGCAACACTAGATGTAAACCTCCTTTATGGATCAAATGCAACAGCTATGATTGCATTCAAAGTAGCACATCCTCAGAACTTAAGCTTTAATGTTACTGAAGTTCAGATTGAGTTCTGTAGGCAAGTCTGTGGGCTTTATTTTTTTGTGCATTACCAAAAGTTAGATTAAAACCAACAATTAGAAGGAAATAAGGAAAGGGAGGGAAAGAAGAAGGAAAACAAACCTGACCAAACAAAACCAACTGGCCAAAACAAAAATCTCACCTTGGCAACTGCAGAAGAAAAAGATGTAATGGTGGAAGACCTTAATTGTTTCCCAACAACTTGTTTAAGTTGCTGGTAAAACTGCCAGCAAATGCAATGATGTGAAATTAAGGACATTCATTTCTCATTTAATTTGTTTCAGTTAAAAAGATCTGAGTATATTTACTGTAGCAGGACTGAATGTAGTTAGAAAAACCCATTTCTGTTCACAGGTTGTTTTTTTCTTTTTAAATCTGGGTGGGGTTTTTGTGGTTTGCTTGGGTTGTGTTTTATGTGCATACACATTCAACCATGTGACTGGAAAGGTTTTATAGCTCTCTCACTAAATCACAATGAGCAGTCATAATTTTATATTCTTAGTTTAATCAGAGTACACATCAGAAAGACTTGTGTGCTTTTTAATTAGCATCTTTTGCTGAATTATGTAGAGAATGCCTAATATTCTTTAAAGGAAGCCACTGAAAATTAAAACTGTGTTGTATACCATAAAAAAAAAGACTGAGAAAGCAGCCCAGAAAGCAAGACATTTATGTCCTCCATTAATATTTAAACATTTTTCAGCAAGTACAGGATAAGCACATCCCATCTGCTGAAACTCTCATGATAAATGATGCCCTAGGCAGAGCATGGTTAACACCTAATTCTCAGTCACAGGCCAATCTGTTTGCCTTTTTATGAGTTCTCTTCATGTGGTTCACAACTTGCCTTTTTTTTTGTTTTTTTTTTTTTTCCTTCTTTCTTCTCCTCTTTAAAAGTGATCCAGGTCTTGAAATGATGCTATACACCCTCATAAAAATGAGCATCGGTTTGAGAGATGAGGCTGGCATGAACTGAAGCTATTAAATCTATATGTGATGCAGTTCTATTTTAGTCAAAGGAAAATCACTTTAATCACTGGACTGTAAAGAATAAAAATTACTTCTGTTCATTTCTTCATCTTACTATAGAGTGAAAACAATGAAGATACAACTGGTTTTGTCATGCTTAAGTTTCTGAGCCACCTTGGTTGGTCAAGCAATTTTGTTTTCCCCTTCTCTCTCTGTTCTAAAGCCTGCATCATCGTGAGCTTCTCAGCACAACATTTTGGGGTGATGTTCTGACACACACCACTGCAGTTTCTGACTCCCATAAACCCAGCAAGTCTTTTTTTTTTTATCATTATTTATTTATTTTCTAGGTATGAGACATGGAAAGGGAAGCTTGAAAGTACCTTTTACTCTACAGGAGAATTATAATAGCTATGTTTTTAGTTTGATGTCTATTCTATTCTTTTGGTACCAACTGTCACCAAAACAAATACATAAAACCCAACCAAACAAAAAAAAAAACCCAAGAAACAACAACAACAAAACCTGAAATGCAGCAACGAAATAAACCCAACAACAAAACCTGAAATGCAGCAACGAAATAAACCACCAGCCTTAAAATGTTCTGGATCCTTGTTTCATTGGAGAGGAAATGTGATCAAACAAGTCCTAGTGCTTCAATTGCAAACTCTGAAGCACATCCTCCCTCTTTGTCCTGTAACTGTACAATGTGTAGTGTAGTGGATTCATGGCTGGAATTCCTGAAGCACTGCACAATACAAGTAATAACAAAATAGGGGAAAAAAGGGTCTTGAGGAGCTAGCAAAACCCTTGAAATTGTTTGTTTTCTTTTTTTAGTAGACTTTGATTCTCTAAAGTAGTGAATGCTTCTGAAGGACTGGCAGCTTTATGTACAACCTATCAGAGCTGTGGCAGCTTTAAAGTTGGCCCAAGTTGATTTTACTATTGAGGAGTAGCAAAATAACTCTCACAAGAAATTCTATTGATTCCAACAGAAGCTGAACAATAGACATGACACCTCAGGGCCAGGATACTCTTTTGGGTTCTTTAAAGGGCATGAAAAGAAGAGGAGGGAAAAAAAAAAAAAAGAGAGAGACTTTCTGAAAGTAAATATTTGCCAGAAAATATCAAAAAGATTAGGCAGTCACTTACATAATAGAGACTTTGCAGCTATCATGAAGTGTCATGTTAGGCAATCAGAGAATAATGGACTATTTGTTACAATATATTGCTTTAATTAAAGTACATCAGGCTGAATTATATAATTTTCTTTACCCCAAAGCATTAGTCGAGTGGTGTAATGATCTATGTTCTCTAGCAGCCTCACCTCTGCTTCAGAACACCAGTCATGGTGTTTCCTAGTGAAAGCAAAAGCCTGAGAAAACTGAAGGAAGGGACTTTGCCTTAGAAATGCTTTTCTCACTCTTCCTTCCCTCTGCCTTTGAAACAGACCCCCAAATCTGGAGTAATCTGCTTTTGCTAAATAATCTTATAGCTAGATGAATAAATCTCCCAATAAATATTAAATGTCTAAATATTGAAGAAACTGAGGCAGGGGGTTGGAACTAGGTGATCCTTGAGGTCCCTTCCAACCTTACCATTCTATGATTCTGTGCCTGCATGAGTATTGCTGTATGCCTACATTTCTTCAGTGCAAGGATATAGATTCCATCAGCTGTATATCAATGCAAGGATTGATCAACCATGTGCTTAAAACAGTTCCTTTGCATTTGACACAAGCTTAAAAACTCACTTAATGACCTAAAGATCTGTTCAGATGTCTTCAACAGTAAAAACCAGCAATGCATGACTAAGCTTAAAAAATACAGTGGCATATCTTTGCACAGTAAATTACTCTGTGTGTGTGTGTAGGACAGAGACAGTGCAGCCTCAGCAGGTATGCAGATGGCCCCAAGCTGTGTGGCACAGTCGACTTGCTAGAGGGCAGGGATCCATCCAGAGGGACCTGCACAGGCTGCCGAGGTTGGCTCGAGCCAACCTCATGAGATTCAACAAGACTAAATGTAAGGTCTTGCACCTGGGTAGGCACAATGCCAAGCACAGCTCCAGGCTGGTTGGGGAATGGTGGAGAGCAGCCCTGAGGAACAGGCCTTGGGAGTCTGGGATGATGAAAAGCTCAACCTGAGCCTACAGTGAGTGCAGCCCAGACAGCAACTGTGTGCTGGGCTGCAGCAAGAGCAGTGTGGGCAGCAGGGCGAGGGAGGGGATTGTGCCCCTTTGCTCTGCTCTCCTCAGACCCCACTTGGAATCCTGTGTACAGTTCTGGAGCCCCCAGCACAGGAAGGACATGGAAGTGTTGGAGTAGGTCCAGAGGAGGCCGCCAAGATGCTGAGAGGGCTGCAGCAGCTCTGCTGTGAGGACAGGCTGAGAGAGTTGGGGCTCTGCAGCCTGCAGAAGAGAAGGCTTCCAGGAGACCTTAGAGTAGCCTTCCAGGATCTGAAGGGGGCTACAGGAAGGCTGGGGAGGGACTATTGACAAGGTCTGGGAATGACAGGACAAGGGGCAATGGGTTTGAAGTGGCAGAGGGGAGATTGAAAGTGGATGTTAGGAGGAAGTTGTTTGCAGTGAGGGTGGTGAGACACTGGCACAGGTTGCCCAGGGAGGTTGTGGCTGCTCCCTCCCTGGAGGTGTTGAAGGCCAGGTTGGAGGAGGCCTTGAGTGACCTGTACTAGTGGGAGGGGTCCCTGCCTGTGGCAGGGGGTTGGAACTAGATGATCCTTGAAGTCCCTTCCAACCTTACCATTCTATGATTCTATATCCAAGACCCAGCGAAAGAGAGAGGTGGTGTCTGTTACTTCTGTGCCTGAAGGAAGCCATTCTTTAGATAGCTCTCTTTGGCTCTTCAAGCAGCCATAAGAGATTGTCACATGTAATACATCAAAATAAACCTGGACAATGGGTTTGCACCTGTTTTGGCAGCATCTGCTCCTTCACATCTCTGCACAAAGTATATTTGATGTGTGAACTACTTGCTGTTGTAGCAGAGTTAGCACAGCAACTCTCATCTCATTTGCCTTTGAATTTTCAAATTCTTGGTCAAAGGAAAGGATGTGTGGATAACACTTTTGTGTTTTGTGTTATAGATAACTCCAGGTGGCCTATCAGTCCCTTAAAGTTAGTGAAATTAGAGCAGCAGCTACGAAGTGTAATCATGTTTTAGGGCAGTGTCTAGACCATACATGGCCTAGAAGGGAGCTGCTGGCTTGCTGTTGTTTTCAGTCTCCCGCTCTCCGCTGTGCAGTCAGCATCACCTCGAGGTTCCACTCCTGATGGAGCCTGTTCTTGGAACAGCACACCCAGGAGCACCACATCTAACTGCTGTCTGTCTGCAGCTGAGATGGCAGGAGAGGTTTCCATCCCCAAATCTGCCAGCATCCATCAAGAGAGCTGCGTCAGATTGTCATGTTTATCTACTAGGAGTCCATCAGAGTTTTGTTTAAGTAGTTTCACTGTCCTTAATTGCTTCTTCTCTTTTCCAGAAGTTATCCTCCACTCGGTTTTGTTGATTCAACTGTTTGTCTGACTGCTTTCTAAAGCAGACACTGAAACTTCATCTGCTGTTTGGCAGCACGACTGTTTCCAAAACTTTGTGGGATTGTCCTTTAGTTTATTGGCTCTTTGCTTGTGCTGATGCATCTGCTTCACGCAGCCCTGCTGTCAACTGACTCAGTGCAATCCTCTGGGTTATAAACTTGAAGGGAAAGACTTCTTGAAATAGTTCTGGTGCCATTTGTTTAAAACTAAGTTTCAGTGATGTGTTTGCAGTCTTGCCTTGCAAATAGCACCACTGCTGGGACAGTGAACTGTAGCGAAGAGAGGAATGGGAACGGGGAAGAATTCTTGGAAGTGTGCAGCTTGGCCTGTTGCAGGGGTGGCACAAGAACCTTTTAAATTCAAATTGCTCTTGGTGGAAGAATAGCATGAGCAATGGCCTAACCCAGCTCTGTCAAAATGATTTGGTTTAAAAAACACCTTACTATTAAAAGCGTTTAAGTTAACAAGATCATTTTGACAGATCTGGGTTAGGGAGCGACTCCACACGCAGTTCAGCTGGCAGATAAGAGGCAGTGCAGTCTAGCCAGGGCATGCAAATGGCACTTTGCAGTGGGCACTGTAAGCTGCTGCCATGGTAGTGTGTCTGATTACAGCCTCAGTCCCTCTTCTCTTACAGGAAGGTAGAGAATTACTTTTTATTTACGTTTTGTTTTGTTTTAAGGTATGTGAGTAATCTTAACACAAGAGTAATCCACTGAACTGTTACAACTTATGGCAAGCAGTGCTCATTGCTTTACAGCAAAAATATGAGGATGCTACCTTAGCCAAGGCAATTTAAGATCAAGTTCAGGTAGAATGTAATGGGTATGTGCTGAAACAAGGAGCATGTAGCCAAGTTCCATGGGCAAGGCTGGCATGATTGGTTTGTTAGTTAGCATAGAATGGGAAGGTTGGAAGGGACCTCAAGGATCATCCAGTTCCAACCCCCTGCCATAGGCAGGGACACCTCCCACTAGTATAGGTCCCTCAAGGCCTTCTCCAACCTGGCCTTGAACACCTCTAGGGAGGCTGTGGAGCACAGAATCACCCAATGTGATCAAAGATCACACTGGATGATTCTGTGCTCCACAACCTCCCTGGGCAACCTGTGCCAGTGTCTCACCACCCTCACTGCAAACAACTTCCTCCTAACATCCACTTTCAATCTCCCCTCTGCCACTTCAAACCCATTGCCTCTTGTCCTGCCATTCCCAGACCTTGTCAATAGTCCCTCCCCAGCCTTCCTGCAGCCCCCTTCAGATCCTGCAAGGCTACTCCAAGCTCTCCTGGAAGCCTTCTCTTCTGCAGGCTGCAGAGCCCCAACTCTCTCAGCCTGTCCTCACAGCAGAGCTGCTGCAGCCCTCAGCATCTTGGTGGCCTCCTCTGGACCCGCTCCAAGGGTTATGGTGTCTTGATGATTCTCTTCTGATGGACTTTGGGTTTCTTCTGCTTTAATGGCAAATTAAATCCCTTACCACACTTCCTTTATGAATTATTCCTACAAGTAAGGCTAAGGAATGCTAAGGACCTATGGTTTCACTATTGAAAACTTAAAACTCTGTTGCACTGCCAGAAGAGGATCAATGAAGGAAAGATAATTGTGCTTCCCACGGTGGGAAGGCTTTGCATCATGCTGCTGCTATTGATGGAAAAGCACCCTGGCTGAATCCTTGAGAAATGGGACTAGGAAGCATAAGTGGCAATGGAGCCAATACTCGCAGTAGCAAAAGTAAGCCTGGAGAGCTTAAGAAAGAGGAAGAAAAAAAAAAAACAAACCCAAAAGAACCCAAAATCCTCATAAAAATCAAAAGGAGAGAAATGGCCAGAAGTTTAAAAACAAACAAACAAACAAACAAAAAAGAGTATATTGAACAGCAAGAATGAATTTGCCTGGATGTTAAGAAAAGAAACACTAAAACTTACACATAATAACTATGGTTGTGTGATGCAGGCTGTCCAAATGGAGTTTGCAGATCTCTCTGCAGGGGAAATACAATACCAGATCCTGAGCTGTGAGAATCCTGTGATAGTGTAAAGAGAAACTCAAGTGTTGGTTAATGAATTTCAGATAAAAGAAGTCACAAGATGTAAATTTTTGTCAAGGACACCTGATTAACCTTCCTGTTTTATACTCCTAACCTACATTAAAATTATTGCCCGCGGCTCTGTTTTGCAAGAATAAAGTTCCTTATTTCTGGCAGAAATTCAATTAAATTTGTCCTCCTGGACACAAAAGCCCAGGTGGGTTGGAGGGAATTTGGAGGCTCCAAAGGAAGCATGAGGAACACACAGGAGATGTGCCTACTGTCACACAGCACTAGCTGGAATTCTGGGCCATCAGAACATCTCTCGTCGATGATTTGAGGCCACTGGTATTGTAATGCAGACTTGCCTGTAATCAACCAGCAGCTAAGGTGGAGATTCTGTATGAAGAGATCTAAAACATTTTTATTAGAACACAAAGCTGGGGAAGGACCTGGAGAATAAAGGCAACTGAGGGAGCTGGGGGTGGGTAGTGTGAGGAAGAGGAGGCTGAGGGCAGAGCTCATTGCTGTCTGCAGCTACCTGAAGGGATATTGCGGAGAGGCTGCTGCTGGGCTCTGCTCACAGGTAGTTGGAGACAGAAGAAGGGGGCAAGGCCTCAAGCTGAGTCTGGGGAGGTTTAGATTGGACATTAGGGAAAAGTTTTTTCCTCGAGAGAGTGTTCAGGGACT
>VWYK01074941.1:330-12472 GCA_013399775.1 Semnornis frantzii
ACAAAGAGTCTGCTCAAAAATGAAGTGCAGTTACACAGGATTCGCAGAAGCTTTGTTCTTTGGTTAGCTACAGTGAGTACCTTTGCTTCTGTGTTCATGCTTCAGTCAACAGCGCACCTAGAGGCAAGGTTAGAATATGTTTTGTGGATTTAAAGCAGATGTTCTGCCTTTGCTGTTCCCATGTTTCTGAGGGAGCAAACCTTAGGACTCCTGAAGTAATGACTCAAAATCCCAAGAAAGTAATACTGATGAAATAACACTGTAAAGGAATGAAGGCATGGAAAGCTCTGTTTGGATCATTAATCGTAGTTTCTCTTAGTTTCCATGGGTTCATGGAACAGCAGACTCCTACCCATCCTGACTGTTCACTATTAACACTAATCAGCTGAATACATTGGGAAAAACACACTTTTGTGGTACTGCATTGTAAACTAGTTCTGTTGAAAGAAGGTCATAGATACACTGATGGCATTTGCCTTGTTTTCTCAGCATGGTGAATGTTTGCAGCTGACTGTCAGCCTAGTCAAGCAAAAAGCAATGTGCAGTGGAGGAGAAATTATGATAGTGTGGACATGTTCTATTTATAGCTTTAGTACTAGAAATACATATTCTGGGATCAGAGATGGATAAATGCTACTTATAAACATTTTGTAGTATCTCTGGTGGTGTTATTTCAATGCTTAATTCCCTGGGTGAAGAATGAAGTGCTATCAGAGTGAACTGTTGCTTATGCAACTTCTTTTTTAAAAATGCTGCCTTATACACCAAAACATGGTGTACTAAAACAATGATGGATAGCAGCTTCCAGCCTAGAAGATCCTTCCGGGAATCTTTCAGGTCCCAAGATTCAAGATTTGTCCTCAAAATAATTAGGACACCATTATGTAATGGTGTCATCTGGTATTATCAATGGTAGTAATATTAAATGCAGGATGTTTAACCGTTCAAGGGTGTTTAACTAAATTTCTCACAAATTAAAAAAAACAGTGCACCAATCCTTGGAAATATTCCTTAAATGATCTGATGTTTAAGATAGTGCCAGTTTCAAGCTGAAAATACTTTCGGTTTGGAAAAAAATATTATTTGGGTAGAAATTAAATGTCTTGTTAATTTCCGGTTTAGTGTGGTCATTATTTAACACTGCATGAGAGCTTGTTCCTTCTCTTTGAAAGCAGTAGACAAATACTTTTACTTAACTACCTTGAATATTCTGACATAGTTTAGGACACTGTTAGTGTCTTCACATGTAGAAAATAATGATGCAAGCTTACAGATAATTAAATAGAAAGAAAAAGGTTGCATGTATGTGACAGAGAGAGAGAAGGTAGAACAGATGACATGGTATCAGTCTTGTTCCCTTGACTGGCTATGTTAGACTTTCATTCAGACTAAGGGAGGGAAAATGGAGAGGGAAAACTTTTGCTCTGCTTTTACCAAAACTAACTATATGAAACAAGAAACTATCACTCCTATTACTCTGTGTTGAAGCAAATTTGAGTGGGTTTTGATGGGGTTTTTTGTTTGTTTGCTTTGTTTTTTTTACCACTGAATATTGTCTTCCATTCATGGTATTTGAAACAGATTTCAAAAGGTGTTTACTGGTGAATTTATAGCTCTGAGAGCAAAAATTATTTGAATTATTGTATAAAAATATTATATAATTAATATTGTCTTCTATATGTGTCTTTATTTCTCTATCTTTCCTGAAAGAAGCACATCAAAATTTGACAGAAATCAGCCAAAGAAGACGGATAATTCCTTCCTGGCAAGTCAATGTAGTAGTCAATGTAAAATTGCAATAAGCCTATCCGCAGGTATGACTTCCTAAGCTATGATCTAGTGGAAAGATTGTGTAAATTTACAATTGCATTGGAAAGCCCCAAAATAAAATAGTTTTCTATAGAAAAAAAATTGTTGAGCTTGTGGATGATTCTCTTTACTTTGACTTAGAACTGGAGCCATGACCTTTCCTTTCTCTGATGACAGAAGTAACTGATGGATGTTGGTAATGCCAGCAAGAGTCCATTCTCTAAGGCATAAGGAAAGGCTTCCACAAAATGTGAATGTTTGAGCTGAACCTTCTTTAAATTGAACCATGAACAACTGTTCATCTTCTGAATTTTAACAGAAAAAAAAAAGGATTAGCCAAAAAAAAACTTTAGGCTATTAGCTTGTCATCAGTAATCCTGAGGAGAAAAACAAAACAAAACAAAAAAGAACCCAAACAACAAAACACGTTTGTGGGAAGCTACATCAGGATTTTGCGATGTCTTTCAAAGCTTCTCAGCTATCAGGATTGTGTCAGGTGAAGCCTGTTCCAAAACACGCTGTTGTCCATGGCCACATGGAGACTTTGTAAAATCTTGGTTGTTAGCATCCCTTGTGTTAATGTAAGAGCAGAAAGGTATTTGCAGCCCTGGGTCACTTTTGTTAGTGTTTGTCAATTCTCCCTCCCTGACATCAGGGGCACCAGCCCTTGTTGGCAATGGTAGCTGTGTCAGCACAAAGCAGATCTAAGTTTTCCTCACTTACAGAAAGAGAACATACACCTAATCAGTTTCACAGTTCTGGCCCTAAACAAGGAAGTAATTTATCCTCACCTAACACCCCTCTCCTTGCAAAAGACACCTCCTGGGAGTGTATTTAGAGCCATTCTGCAACTGCTCAGCACCAAGTCCAGTATGTGTATTATTGCAGCCAAGCACTGCCTGCACAAGGTGCAGTGAGAGGCATCAGCAGCCACCTCAGGAACACCCAGTACTCTGCACACTGTTCCTTTATGTGCGCCTCTGACTAAACTTTGACTGAATCCCTAATAACATTGCCAAATGTAACAGTTATTCTCAGCTGCACTCATAAAACCAATTGAACAAAAGTACCTGGAGCAGTTTAAAAAAGGGAAATAGTCTAGACCAATATTTCTGGGTTCACTTCTACTATATTAATTGTCCTCTGTTCAATAAATACAACTTTCTGCTGCAGACACAAGAATTCCCGCAGAGCTGCTGCAGTGTATTGTGTAAAATCAATATTAATAATTTTCAAATTGTTTGCTTGTTGACTTTCTGAGGACAGCAAGAAATCCTTAGGGCAACTTACGCACAGCACAAACAAAATGCTCAAAACCAAGAAAATGTTTGATGTTTCTTTGCCTCTTACGGTTCACATTCGACTTCTAGAATACTGTTGTCATTTATCCACAAAAAGGGCCATAAAATGTGATGAACAACTGATATCTAATCCAAAGTCATACTTGTGTTATAGATTTCTGAAACTACTTATGAATTACATTAAATTATCAATATGCTGTCTTAAAGATTTTATTACTTTATTTTGTGATTTTTTTTTTAACTCCCACTAATAAGCTGTGAAACATGCAATCAAGAAAAAAACATGATTTTTATTCCCAAACACAATTCGGTAATATAAAATAAGGTTCCAGCCATGTAATTTGGGTTGATTTATTATATTCTTTCCAAGAGATAGGCTGTTTTTATTTTACCGAGCATCCTCAAAGTGTTTTTATTTTATTAAGGCTCCTCTTATGCTGCCATTATAATGATGGGTTATTCATAGCAGTGACTGTATCCTAGGGAGAGGATTATTTTGTTCCTGTTCTGTGAAGACTCCACTTCAGATGAACATTTCAGAATGAGAGTGCTTCCAGAGCAGTTAAAGAAAACAAAAGCAGTATGAGACATAATCAAATTATATGAGCATTAATTTAATCACTGTTAAGAAATACAATGCATGTCAAATCTTTCTATTAGCTCTAGCTTTCTTTCTGCCTCTGGGGTACAATCTGGATAGTTAGGCTACCCTAGTTTTTTGGCAATATCATACAGTAGGACTATGAGCTATTGCATCACTTTAGCCAACATAAGCTAGAACATGCCGTAACGGGATGGGGAAATTAATTAATGTGAGATGATATATAAAAATATTAACAGTTTATTAATAATAAATATTCAGAACTCGCATCACCCCGATCACCATTTAATAATAATAATAACAACAGGCTCTTTGCAACATTATGGAAACTATATACAGGCTATAACAGAATATGGAGATAACTATTAAATATAAACATTAATTGAACTCGATTTAAACTGGAAGAGAAGGCTTTGTGGTCAGCATACCGCTTGCTCACTAGATGGACACAAGGAGCTACTTTCTGCTTAGGGCAGAAGGCAATTAATAATTACAAGAGGCTTTTGGCATTTATCCACAGAACTATATCTGACAGTACCCAAGGCGGGGTTGTTGTCGGTAGCCGTCAGCGGCTTTAGAGTCTCCCTGGGCTTCTGGGGAAAGGAGGCAGATGATCTCTGACCTGTTCCTGGCTCTCTGGATGATCTGTGTTCTCTCCAGGGCTTCCGTCTGGGCAGAAGGCTTCTAGGTATAGGTAGGATGTCTTGCGATGTCACGCTGGCTGTGCAGGCGAAATGCGTGGTGGTATCAGAGGCAGCAGGCACGGGTACACCTTGTAATGGCAAAGGGCAAAAGGCGTCTGTGCTCCCTGCTGATCTCCCTTTTATCCAATACAGCCCGAGACCAATTGGCCTTTGGACACAGGATAGCCAATGAGATGGTAATTACTCAAGATTTGCCCATATTGGGTGAAGCCATAGGCTTGCTTTACCCTTCTTTGGGCAGAACACGGGCCTTACACAAGGCAACCGTGTGCACCTTGTTTACCGCAGGGTCTGGGCAGGTCACAGACCCCAGACTTAGTGGCTCCAGGCCCTTTGTCCCTTTTCCAGCAGTTGCTCTTCCCAAAACAGCAGGAGGGAGAGCAGAAAAACATGCCTGGGCAAGCCAGGAGAGGTACAAGCCTAATTTGGCCTGCCTAGGTCTACCACGACACTTGCCTTCTGTGCATCCCTCTGAAGGCCAATTTGCTCTTAACGGGCAGGACGTCTGTACAGCAATTACTCTGTGATAAGAAGGTTTACTAGGAGTAAGGGAATAAAGACAGTAAACCAAATAATGTGTTGTTTAATATGCTTGCATTTATATTTTGTGCAAATGAAATGAGACAGGAAGATCTTGAATAATGTTTCAGGAGAACGCTAATACGTTTATTTTCCCCAGAGCACCCTGTAGCTTCGATACCATTTCTAACCTCCACATTGTGCTCAGATGCAGACAGAAACTACCTCTGCTGCCCTCCATTTGATTTTCCGGCTTCTGAGACATTAAGGTATCTAATGCTTTTTATTCAGACATTCTCTCTTCATCTGTGCTGTGATATGTGAAGGCACACATGAACATGCACATATCATGCTCAAATACAGTTTTGAATAATGCCTGGGGTTTTTTTGTGTTTTTTTTTTTTAACAAATCTATTTATCAGAGGACAGTAGAATTTTTAATTATTTCACATTTAACATATAATGAGACAGAGAAATATGTTCTTCTCAAAGCATGGAATTACAGGCTGCAGTTTTATAGCTCACGGCAGGCAACCTGGAGGACTTATTAATACTTGATGACTCCCTCTCAACATCTCAGCGGTAAGAAGAAGACAAACAACCTGCCGGATGATTGATGTTGTGCCTGCCAAGGAGGCATTTTAAAGCATGATTCCTTCTTACAAAATCTATAAAATATATCCAGGCTGGTCATCACCCTGAAGTAGCAATAGTGTGGGCTGCTTGGGGATGCAACTTGTGGCCTATTGCACAATAAAAAGTGCATTAACATGTGGTGTACTAACTCCAATAGCAAGGTTTTAGCATTCCATCCATCTCCTCTCTACTCATAACACTCCCTAGATCTCTGCGGCTCAAGACTCTCTGAGTGTGTGCAGTCACCATACTTATATCAGACTGCAGACCACAGCGTGAGACAGGTAGAGGTCTCTTACCTTTGGCTCCCCTGCTGCAGGTAAAGCTCCATGGGGCAGAGGGGCAGAGAAGGTGAGTGGGACAGCAGCCATTAGGAGCTGTGCCTCACCAACTTAGGGTACCCAGGATCTGTGTGAACTGCCCTGAAGTCCAACGACATCTTTTCAGAGATCTTGAAAGTATTATGGGAGATTTGGGTTCAAAATTCCCCTCTTCAGACATGCCACAATTGAAGCAAGCAAACATCAAAGATAGATACAAGTGCTGAAATCTGATCACTACTAAGCTAAGGGATATACAAAGAAAAACTAACTTCATCATCACTCTTATGTATTGTTTGTTCTCTTC
The DNA here is from genome assembly GCA_013399775.1 of Semnornis frantzii. NCBI lineage: Eukaryota > Metazoa > Chordata > Aves > Piciformes > Ramphastidae > Semnornis > Semnornis frantzii. The sequence continues at coordinate 6,528 of VWYK01074941.1, forward strand.
GAAATTTGTAATTCCAAACATTGCAAAGAGAGTTCTCCTGCAAAACATGGACTCTGTCTTTTGTGCAACTGGTTTCCTTCTCCTCTGTTTCTTCTAACTGTTCTCAGATGCCCTGACATGTATGTCCTTTGTTGTGAGACACATGGTTGGACTTACTGGGCGTGCCTGCCTGCCCCCTAGAAATCAGACCTGAGAGATCCTTACATAAGCATGATGTCATATGGGCAGAGGATCATGTACCTCTCCTAAAATTTGATTTTTCATAGTGAATTGCTATGGTTTGCAGTCTTCTACTGGAGAAAGACCATGAAACAGGTGAAGCTAATAGATCTATGTTTTCTCCCAAATGAAACTTCTGATCGCATGAAGATCACTTAGAGTCTCTCATATTAGAGTCCCTAAATTGCTCATGGTCTCCTCACACTACAGGAGCCAAATTGCAACCTCTCTTTAACTTGAGCACAAACTCTACTTTAAAAGGGATAATAATACATATCTAAAAGGTGTGGCCATTTAAATTCCCATGGGAATCACTGAACTTCTAATAGGAACATACTGAATAAAATGCAATTCAATTTCAATTAATGTATCTGGGCCTATAAATTCGCCTTTCTCTTATTTAGTTTTGTTTTAGTAATCGCAACATATTGGAGGAAAAAACGTAAAGAATTCCACTCAGAGCATAATGAACTATTGATTAAGTGAGCTAGACCAGTACCAATCCATAGAAAAAGCCAAAAGTAAATCAGTAAATGAGAGGTTTTTAAATATCTACTTACAAAAAAAGGATTTTGGCAAATGCTGAAATGAATATTGGACAAAAAAAATAACTAATGGTCTGAATCACAATTCCTAACTGCCAGGTCAGTCCCTGATCTAAATAAATTGCAACTTAGAGTCTGAATTATGTGAGCAAATGGATACAATAAAGAAAACAGCTTGTAAAAGAGCTAACACTGAAAATGTGGCAGAATTGAAATCCTGATAATGTGAGAACATTTGTTATAGAGACTAGGCAAAGGATTTGTGAAAGATAGAAAGACTGAAAAGCCTTTCCCCAATAATAGCATAAAATGAATGTCCACTGAAATCAGTGCTTATACATGAATAATTCATAACCTAAAAATGTGAAGTTCTCCAAAAACCAACTTTTCTCAGATCTGAAAGGTGGTACACTGGGATAAAGGGATTTATTTTTTTCTTCTTGCATGCATGGTGCTGGCCTGTAAATGGTAGTGAGTAGACTAAATTAATCCTTAAACAAGTGCAATTGATGTTGCATGCAGTGCTGCTACCCATTTTCATATAATTTAATTTAAACCTGTCTTGAAAAAATAAAGGTCAGAAAAAATGGAAATTACATCATTACAGAAAATACATAATGAGTTAATTATTATCCCATATCCCACTGATTACAATGACTTCTACTCTCATTTATCTCTTGTAGTTTTCAAAATGTAAAAAAAATAAATAAACATAGGGTTCTCATGTTTTATCAGAAAAATAAAAAAACCCAAACCCCATCAAATAAAAAATGTTTGCTGTTTTCTGAGCTTTTGAATCACCTACATCTAACATAGGCTGAGTGAAGTGTAAACTGAACTCTCAAATTCATTATTGTAAATGTTGGTTTAGATTAGACAGTTCTCAGCAAAACACTGAGTGATATAGAGGGGTGGATTGTGCTGATTTGAGGCTAATTGGAATATTTTACTGAGAGAAATTCAATCCTTAACTGTGAGAAGAGAAGAAAAAAATCCCAACAGTAACCTATATTACTCATTCTTCTGCTGAGAAATGGAACTAGTCAAAATATAGATGACACACTTACTTCTCACACACTTCCCAGTTAGTTCTCAGTTGTTCTGTTCCTTCACTCTGACAGTCTGTGGTTGTTTTCTGCCTTAACTCTAATTCAACCTAACCCTTGATTTCTTCTAACCTCCTTGTCATCTTTTTTTGACATCTCGCCTCAGATCTCTCCAGATTTATCATGTGAGATATACAGAGTTTGATTTGGTTATTTCCGAAGGGAGGGAAAGAGAGGGGAAAGGGGAGGAGTTTGGGTCAGGATCCTCCTGACCATCTGAATGTTTTGGAGGGAATTTTGTGTTTCTGTATTACTTTTAACTTGTATATAACTGTATAGTGTGTGTGTGTGTATATATATATATGCTTGTAAATTGTGCTAAGCTGTAAACATAGTTTCATTCTTTAACTTCCATCTGGCTGAGTCTAGTCTGGGTGATTGCACTGTGTGTTTGGGGAAGGGGTAGGCAACTCCCAAACCATCAGGATTGTGGAAAAGGGGAGTTTGTGCTTAAAGATAGGAGATGGAAAGGAAAAGGATGGAGATGGAGATGAAAAGAGGAAGATCAGGAAAAGGAAGGAGATGAAGAGGCAAAGAGGAAGATGGGGGAGGGGGGAAGCAGGCTTAAAAGAAAATAATAAGAATGAAAACTGGATTAAAAAAGGAAACAAAAAAAACCTTGGTCCTACTCTGGAAGGTGGGTTGGACTAGATGATCTTTTGAGGTCCCTTCCAGCCCCTAAAATTCTCTCAGTGTGTGATTCTGTATAAACTATAGGAGACACAGGAAAGCAGCAGAGGACACTGTATTCAAGATAAAATGGGATGACAATCAAAATAATATAAAATAGAATATCACATGAAAGAAAATCACTTTGTCATGCTATGTTAACATAAAATGAGAAGAATATTTTCAGAACAGAATATTTTATCTTTAAACCTGGGAGAAAGTCCTCCTCTTTTAGAAGATTTTGGACCTGAACCCTAGTCCAGAATGTAAGGACTTTTTGTCTTCAGAACTCTTGGTCCGAAAGCTCAGCTTCTCATACCCTTACTTATATTCATGTTCATGCTTTATTGCTAGCATAATCAACCTTTACTTGAGATCACAAAATTAACATGCTGCATCTAATTTATTCTGCTTGAAGTTTCTGTTCTTTAACATTTTTTTTTTTTTCAGCAATCAGAAACTCACTTATGCACTGAGGTTGTAAATTTCAGTTTTATCTTCTAAACTAATTAAATTATTATGGCCTTTAGGAAAACACAACGTAGTTGGAATTCACTTTGCATAGATGAGGGTGAAACAAGTATCCTAAGGGTCATGAATCAATTCATGAATGCAGAACAACTGAACATTTTTATGATTTTGAATTTTGTGCATTTAGTTTAGCAAAGATAAGCAATGAGCAAGAGGAAATTTAACAATGTAATGAAAATCCTATCTCCAAGAATATACACAATTTTACAAATAAATACTGTTTAAAAAAGTGTCTCAGAACATGCAAAGAAGTTTCTGCCTTGCACCTTTATGTAACAGGTGATAACAAGAGTTCACAATAGTGAAAACCAATGCTAACAATGATGGGTAAGATACAGTGCATGTACAAGAGTGACACTATAAATCCTCTCAGGCAAATTAAATTCTGAGAATGAAATCAATACAAGGCAAGAAGATATTAACATAAGCTAGTAAAATTAAGAGAAACAAAACTACTCACCACACATATAAGAGGAATAACATGAAGAATATCTGTTTTAATCTGTGTTATGGAGAGTCAAATATCTGAAACACTTCCCAGTTATTTTTGAGAGTTTCTAGAAGAGCCTGTCTGAAATACTTTGCTACTGGAGTAACACTAATTAATAGATATTGTAAATTTCAATTGCATTTTATGTTTTCCATTGCGTTTTCCTTCTCTTTAGTGGTGGCTGTCTCTATCCCTTGGCATGTGGTGGGGATATTTATCTCACAAATTTTGTGTTATATATTTATACCATAAATGTAAAGGATGGTCCCTTTTTAGAACTCCTACAGTGAAAGCTGTTGTTAGACTTACATTTTGATTTATATTCTGCTGGATGGCACTTCCAAAGGTTCTTTTGTCCTTCCCATTCACTAACTTCCAAGAGGTATCCAACTCTGAGCTAAGCAGCAGCAATCACAGCCTGCAATCACCCAACTATGGAGAGGTGCATTGCAGGCAGCTATTGGGCAGATGCATGCATGGGGCAGATGCAGTGGACAACCCCAGCCTGAAAGTCTCCCAACCCCAAGGCAGTCCATTAGCTGCAGATGCTCTGGCTGCATCCCACATCAGACTCTCAGAAGGAAGGCACGAAGGGATCTAGTCAAGAGAGGAATTTTCTTTGGTTTCACAGCTTTAGTACTTCCATGGTATTTTGGTTTCCATTCTCTCCTATCCACATAGCTTAAAGGCAGATGTTTCCTCTAAGATCATGAAGTGATGGTGACAGATTAGGGATGTAAGAAGTAGAAGAATTCACATGGAGAAAACTGCAGAAGTCACAGGGGAAGCCATCATCCTCACAAACCTTCTTCTGCTTAGTGTTCAGCTGGTAAATGGTGCCACTTATCAGGGGGGATAGCTACTATCTTTATTCCTGGAGTAGTGCTTGATGTTTGTGGAGCTCTTCAGTGAAAGGGCTTCATACTTAACCAGTAGGGGTAGATTTTTGGGATCTTATGATATCCACTCGCTCCATTTATGCTTTACATTATGGGATGCAATAATATTTTTTTCTGAGAAACTCAGTTAGCTAAGTCTTTTTGTCATATCAGACATAAACTGTATCTTTAACCAACCAGCTACGTAACATGTATGTATGTGAATTTTCCAGTAAACTCGATCCTCTTGGGAATGCGTGGAGCACGCAAACATCACAACCACCTTCATTTTTTTTTCAGATCAAGGCAGAAGTTCCTATTCACACCTGCTTAGTCAACTTTGACAAATTAGATCACTAAAGCAGGGAAAGGACAATATTTTACTTCTACTTGATACTGTGTGCAAAGTACTGACAAGCTCCACTTGCCAGAAGCAGTCTCTGTGCCCAGCAAGCTCACAGGCATGATACTCGTATTGAGTACAAAACACAACTTCCCTTCCAGATAGTATTTTTAGTGCCCATATGCGGGATCAAGTAACCTATATGAGGAAGATATTCATATTTAAGAACTGTCAGTAAAACGAGCCCTGTGCTTTCAATCAGCTCTTTCTTTTCTGAATAGGCTATTCATTCAGCTCAAAGTCAACAAGTCCTGGAACAAGCATTTTACCCAGAGTTTCACTACCTATTAATACACATTATATTAATGTGGCCACAATTGCCTTTGGAGCTGTGCTTTCTGGTCAGTCAGGGTTACCTCACTTTAGTTTCGTGGAGAACAATACACAATTCACTTCCTGCTAACACTCTTTTTTAAAGACAAAATTTATATGATAAATGTTATCTGTCCTTATGAGTAAGTTGTAATTCTGATGTTATTGTATTCCTTCAACTGGAAAGTATTACTCCTTCCTCTGCTATCACTCAAAAAAATCCCCCTGACAAGTTTCCTGACTCCCACTGCCTACAGTTACAGAAATGCCTCGCTCAGCTCCAGCTAATTGATGTCAGTTAGGCAAGAAGGAAGTGATGACTTTCCCTTGTCAAGAATTCCTGAGCCACAAACCACAAATTTGAGCAGAACAAGCGGGTTCTGATGCTGCATTGTCTGGGAAAAAAAAAAAAAAAAAAAAAAAAAAGTGACCAATGTACCAATGTACAGATTTTTGTTGTTGCTGCCTGTCCCTTCACCCATCGCCTTGAGTGCTCTGCACTGTCACTTCCATCTCTTCTCCTGACCCTTGATTTCTCCATTTCCAGTCTCAGGTCTGTCACTGGTAATTATCATTTGAGCTCTGACATGTAACTACAAGCAGAGGACACCTGATCTTTCACGGTGTTTGCTGATGAAATGTAGTAGGATTGCCCACATCACAAAAATGTCAAATGAAGTCTTGGTAGTTTTTTTTCTGTGGTATGGATTTTAGCATGCTAAATGTGAACAAAAGAAGAAAATAACATTTTAAATGACTCAGTTAGTTGTTTGAGCTTTTTTTTTTATTATT